>JAQOOF010000129.1:0-30000 GCA_029931835.1 Etheostoma nigrum
CTCCTCCTCCAACTCCTCCTCTTCCTCCTCCTCCTCTCGGCTCTCTGCCGGAGGAGCCCCGCTCTGCTCCGTGCTGAACGCCGCCCAGGACTCGCCGTCCTTCGCCTGCTGCTCCCCGAAGGCGCTCCACCCGGCACCCGCCTCGCCGTCCGCGCCTTCAGCCGCCGAGCTGAAATTCCCAAAACTGTCGCTGCCGGGGAAGTCTGCGAACTCGCCCTCGTCCCCCCCGACGTCACCAGCGAGACTTTTAGGGAAGTCAAAGTCGCCGAAGTCGTCTTCCTCCTTGGCGACGTCCGGCGGCGGAGCGGGGCTGTCCGGCCGGCTCTGGACGTCCAGCTGGTCGAAGTCTGCGAAGCCGTGACCGCCGAACGAGCCGGCGTCTCCAAAGTCCCCGAAGTCTTCGTCGTCCTCGCCGTCCTCCGCCAGCTGGCTGTGGTCGGCGGGCGTGGCCGTCTCCCCCTGGGGGAGCGGCGAGGGCACCGACCCGGTGGTGCTCATGTCGCCGAACTCCTCCAGAGCCTCTGTCGACAGGGGCCGGCCCAACGAAGTCTCCGTTTCCGTCTCGGTCTCGTTGCCGGAGCCCTTCCCGTCCGACTGTCCCGCTGCCTCGGGCGACGGGAGGTCTTTTTCACTGTAGCCGTCCGCGTCTTTGGAATCGTCCCCGTCGGCTCCGTCCGTCCCGTTCAGAGCGAGCGGCCTGTAAGTGCATGCGTCCTCCGAGGCCAATCGCGCCTGTGCGAAGGCCGCGTCCCTTTGCCGAGAGTCGGCGTCCGTGCGAGAGCCTCGGTCCGTGTTGCACGAGCCGTCCGGAGCCTCGGCAGCCGGGACAGATTTGGAATCAGAGCCGGACGCGTCGGATCCAGTTCTGTTTGCGTCCCTGACATTGTCCTCTGGAGTCGTTCCCTGTCCTATATTACAGTCCTCGTCGCGGCAGGCGCCCCCCGTGGGATTGTCCAAGTCCTCGTTTGCCGTCTGGCCGACATGTCCTTCAGCACTGGAAAAAGCAGCAAAGTCTGCAAAATCGTCCTCGGGGATGCTGCCCGTGTCCTCAGTGGACGTCCCTTTTATATGCGAGTGGACAGAATTCTGCGAGGACGGGCTTCCCTGAACGTCAGAGGTTGCAAACCCGTTCGTTAGCACCTCTGTGGCTCCGCCGTTGCAGTCCTCCGCGCGGACCGGGTCGCTCACGGAGAAACCCTGAGAGCCGGAGACGGCCTTTTTCACCTCAGTTCTTTCTGGGGGGGCGCCGCCGCCCAGGTGGCTCGCCGGCACAACGCCGTTAGCCTTGGACAGCTCATTGTTGGGGACGCGGGTGCCGTTAGACGGGCCCCGGCTGAGTCTGTTAATGAGGAGCTCGGGCGGGGACGTGGCGGTCAAAGCCTGGTTCTGGTTGAAGGTGGTCGGGGTGTCGAACTCCGTGAAGCTGATGCTGTTCGGGACGGCGGAGAAGGTGCCGAAGTCCCCAAACTCGTTGTCCTCTTCCTCCGCGCCGTCCTCCATCGGTGGGGGAGACGAGGAGTACATGCGGATCACGTCGGGCTCCATGACTCTCCGGCAAATCGAGGGATCCTCCTGGCTACACCTGAGAAAGCGAGAAGACACGAAGACATCAGAAAATCTGACACGGCACATACATTACCCCATTTAGTCTAAATAATTCCTAATTTCTGCTTTTCTAACTCAAACATTACATATAGTTTCCTATAAATGAGGTTTATTGACCATAAATACCAAAAATAACTGTAAAACTGAAGTTAATAAGTTAGTGTTTGCCAAAAAATGACAAACATTGAAAAAAAAAGGGGACGGAAACGTAAGAAAAAGTAAAAAACATTAATAAAAGCGTCAATAAAAGTGATTGATTTTCAATTTTGATGGGAAGACGACACGAGGGTTAACCAAATTACCCCAAAAAGGATGGACACAATTAATCACTTTCATTGAATTTCGGGTGAAAACTGAAATTGTATCCTGACCAAGCTCATCCACTCAACATACGCTCCTCTGATCTTAACTATTAGTCAAAATAATTCATTTTTTTAGCTTTATTAACTCAAAATATTAAGTATAATTCTATATAAATGAGGGTTATTGACCATAGATTCCAAAAAGTAGTCTAAAACTAGTGGTAGTAAGGTGGTGTTAGTGAAATAAAATAAAATAAATAATGCATCGAAAATGTCAAATGTTAAAAAAAAGGGTAAAACAAAACAAAAAAAGGTTAATCTTTTTGACCCAGTTAAACACCAGAGGGTTAAACACCAGAAGTAAATGAGCCAATGGGCTGGATGTGTGGTCTGAGACGGACAGTAATAAAGTGGTAACGAGAAACCAGACAGCGGTGGAACAAAACAAGCTCGTTAGAGAGAAAATACACCACGACGAGACTCTAAATTAACTCGTCAACACTTAGGAATCCCTTTATTCTGCTCAGGGCTGCGTTGGAGCTATCGATTCTCCGACTGAGTGATCTGATATTGATGAATAAAATCCAGAAATCAATATTTTGGTATCTGCCTTTTCTATGGCCTGTTCAGTAAAAAGTACTTAAAACAGACTTTTTTGGGGGGGTTACCCTGGTGCATTATAAAATATCTGAGGGTCGCCTCCAGGGTTCGAAATTAACACTCAAACGCCAAATGGGGATGGGTTTTCTGCTTGGTGAAGAATGCTATCCGCCACATGGCATTCAGTCTGTTTTCTGTCTGTTTTCAGCCTGTTTTCAGTTTGTTTTCTGTCTGTTTTCTGCCTGTTTTCAGCCTGTTTTCAGTTTGTTTTCAGTTTGTTTTCTGCCTGTTTTCAGTTTGTTTTCTGCCTGTTTTCAGCCTGTTTTCAGCCTGTTTTCAGTTTGTTTTCTGCCTGTTTTCTGCCTGTTTTCAGCTTGTTTTCAGCTTGTTTTCAGTTTGTTTTCAGTTTGTTTTCTGCCTGTTTTCAGCCTGTTTTCAGTTTGTTTTCAGTTTGTTTTCTGCCTGTTTTCAGCCTGTTTTCAGTTTGTTTTCTGCCTGTTTTCTGTCTGTTTTCTGTCTGTTTTCTGTCTGTTTTCTGCCTGTTTTCAGCTTGTTTTCAGCTTGTTTTCAGTTTGTTTTCAGTTTGTTTTCTGCCTGTTTTCAGCCTGTTTTCAGTTTGTTTTCAGTTTGTTTTCTGCCTGTTTTCAGCCTGTTTTCAGTTTGTTTTCTGTTTGTTTTCTGTCTGTTTTCTGTCTGTTTTCTGCCTGTTTTCAGCTTGTTTTCAGCTTGTTTTCAGCCTGTTTTCAGTTTGTTTTCTGTCTGTTTTCTGTCTGTTTTCTGCCTGTTTTCAGCTTGTTTTCAGTTTGTTTTCAGTTTGTTTTCTGCCTGTTTTCAGCTTGTTTTCAGTTTGTTTTCAGTTTGTTTTCTGTCTGTTTTCTGCCTGTTTTCAGCTTGTTTTCAGTTTGTTTTCAGTTTGTTTTCTGTCTGTTTTCTGCCTGTTTTCAGCTTGTTTTCAGTTTGTTTTCAGTTTGTTTTCTGTCTGTTTTCTGCCTGTTTTCAGCTTGTTTTCAGTTTGTTTTCAGTTTGTTTTCTGCCTGTTTTCTGCCTGTTTTCAGTTTGTTTTCTGTCTGTTTTCTGTGACTTTTAGTCTGTTTTCAGTCTGTTTCCTGTGAGTTTTCAATCTGTTTTCAGTCTATTTTCTGCCTGTTTTCAGTCTATTTTCTGTGAATTTTCTGCCTGTTTTCTGTGACTTTTAGTCTGTTTTCAGTCTGTTTTTCAGTCTGTTTCCTGTGAGTTTTCAGTCTGTTTTCAGTCTATTTTCTGCCTGTTTTCAGCCTGTTTTCAGTTTGTTTTTGGCCCTTTTTCTGTCTGTTTTCAGTCTGTTTCCTGTGAGTTTTCAGTCTATTTTCAGCCTGTTTTCAGTTTGTTTTTGGCCCTTTTTCTGTCTGTTTTCAGTCTGTTTCCTGTGAGTTTTCAGTCTATTTTCAGCATGTTTTCAACCTGTTTTCTGCCTGTTTTCTGTGACTTTTAGTCTGTTTTCAGTCTGTTTCCTGTGAGTTTTCAATCTGTTTTCAGTCTATTTTCTGCCTGTTTTCAGTCTATTTTCTGTGAATTTTCTGCCTGTTTTCTGTGACTTTTAGTCTGTTTTCAGTCTGTTTTTCAGTATGTTTCCTGTGAGTTTTCAGTCTATTTTCTGCCTGTTTCCGGTCTGTTTTCGGCCCTTTTTCTGTCTGTTTTCAGTCTGTTTCCTGTGAGTTTTCAGTCTATTTTCAGCACGTTTTCAACCTGTTTTCTGCCTGTTTTCTGTGACTTTTAGTCTGTTTTCAGTCTGTTTCCTGTGAGTTTTCAGTCTATTTTCTGCCTGTTTCCGGTCTGTTTTCGGCCCTTTTTCGGTCTGTTTTCAGTCTGTTTCCTGTGAGTTTTCAGTCTGTTTTCTGCCTGTTTTCTGTCTGTTTTCTGTCTGTTTTCTGTCTGTTTTCTGCCTGTTTTCAGCTTGTTTTCAGCTTGTTTTCAGTTTGTTTTCAGTTTGTTTTCTGCCTGTTTTCAGCCTGTTTTCAGTTTGTTTTCAGTTTGTTTTCTGCCTGTTTTCAGCCTGTTTTCAGTTTGTTTTCAGTTTGTTTTCTGTCTGTTTTCTGTCTGTTTTCTGCCTGTTTTCAGCTTGTTTTCAGCTTGTTTTCAGCCTGTTTTCAGTTTGTTTTCTGTCTGTTTTCTGTCTGTTTTCTGCCTGTTTTCAGCTTGTTTTCAGTTTGTTTTCAGTTTGTTTTCTGCCTGTTTTCAGCTTGTTTTCAGTTTGTTTTCAGTTTGTTTTCTGTCTGTTTTCTGCCTGTTTTCAGCTTGTTTTCAGTTTGTTTTCAGTTTGTTTTCTGTCTGTTTTCTGCCTGTTTTCAGCTTGTTTTCAGTTTGTTTTCAGTTTGTTTTCTGTCTGTTTTCTGCCTGTTTTCAGCTTGTTTTCAGTTTGTTTTCAGTTTGTTTTCTGCCTGTTTTCTGCCTGTTTTCAGTTTGTTTTCTGTCTGTTTTCTGTGACTTTTAGTCTGTTTTCAGTCTGTTTCCTGTGAGTTTTCAATCTGTTTTCAGTCTATTTTCTGCCTGTTTTCAGTCTATTTTCTGTGAATTTTCTGCCTGTTTTCTGTGACTTTTAGTCTGTTTTCAGTCTGTTTTTCAGTCTGTTTCCTGTGAGTTTTCAGTCTGTTTTCAGTCTATTTTCTGCCTGTTTTCAGCCTGTTTTCAGTTTGTTTTTGGCCCTTTTTCTGTCTGTTTTCAGTCTGTTTCCTGTGAGTTTTCAGTCTATTTTCAGCCTGTTTTCAGTTTGTTTTTGGCCCTTTTTCTGTCTGTTTTCAGTCTGTTTCCTGTGAGTTTTCAGTCTATTTTCAGCATGTTTTCAACCTGTTTTCTGCCTGTTTTCTGTGACTTTTAGTCTGTTTTCAGTCTGTTTCCTGTGAGTTTTCAATCTGTTTTCAGTCTATTTTCTGCCTGTTTTCAGTCTATTTTCTGTGAATTTTCTGCCTGTTTTCTGTGACTTTTAGTCTGTTTTCAGTCTGTTTTTCAGTCTGTTTCCTGTGAGTTTTCAGTCTATTTTCTGCCTGTTTCCGGTCTGTTTTCGGCCCTTTTTCTGTCTGTTTTCAGTCTGTTTCCTGTGAGTTTTCAGTCTATTTTCAGCACGTTTTCAACCTGTTTTCTGCCTGTTTTCTGTGACTTTTAGTCTGTTTTCAGTCTGTTTCCTGTGAGTTTTCAGTCTATTTTCTGCCTGTTTCCGGTCTGTTTTCGGCCCTTTTTCAGTCTGTTTTCAGTCTGTTTCCTGTGAGTTTTCAGTCTATTTTCAGCATGTTTTCAACCTGTTTTCTGCCTGTTTTCTGTGACTTTTAGTCTGTTTTCAGTCTGTTTCCTGTGAGTTTTCAGTCTATTTTCTGCCTGTTTTCGGTCTGTTTTCGGCCCTTTTTCAGTCTGTTTTCAGTCTGTTTACTGTGAGTTTTCAGTCTATTTTCTGCCTGTTTTCGGTCTGTTTTCGGCCCTTTTTCGGTCTGTTTTCAGTCTGTTTCCTGTGAGTTTTCAGTCTGTTTTCTGCCTGTTTTCTGTCTGTTTTCTGTCTGTTTTCTGTCTGTTTTCTGCCTGTTTTCAGCTTGTTTTCAGCTTGTTTTCAGTTTGTTTTCAGTTTGTTTTCTGCCTGTTTTCAGCCTGTTTTCAGTTTGTTTTCAGTTTGTTTTCTGCCTGTTTTCAGCCTGTTTTCAGTTTGTTTTCTGTTTGTTTTCTGTCTGTTTTCTGTCTGTTTTCTGCCTGTTTTCAGCTTGTTTTCAGCTTGTTTTCAGCCTGTTTTCAGTTTGTTTTCTGTCTGTTTTCTGTCTGTTTTCTGCCTGTTTTCAGCTTGTTTTCAGTTTGTTTTCAGTTTGTTTTCTGCCTGTTTTCAGCTTGTTTTCAGTTTGTTTTCAGTTTGTTTTCTGTCTGTTTTCTGCCTGTTTTCAGCTTGTTTTCAGTTTGTTTTCAGTTTGTTTTCTGTCTGTTTTCTGCCTGTTTTCAGCTTGTTTTCAGTTTGTTTTCAGTTTGTTTTCTGTCTGTTTTCTGCCTGTTTTCAGCTTGTTTTCAGTTTGTTTTCAGTTTGTTTTCTGCCTGTTTTCTGCCTGTTTTCAGTTTGTTTTCTGTCTGTTTTCTGTGACTTTTAGTCTGTTTTCAGTCTATTTTCTGCCTGTTTTCAGTCTATTTTCTGTGAATTTTCTGCCTGTTTTCTGTGACTTTTAGTCTGTTTTCAGTCTGTTTTTCAGTCTGTTTCCTGTGAGTTTTCAGTCTTTTTTCAGTCTATTTTCTGCCTGTTTTCAGCCTGTTTTCAGTTTGTTTTTGGCCCTTTTTCTGTCTGTTTTCAGTCTGTTTCCTGTGAGTTTTCAGTCTATTTTCAGCCTGTTTTCAGTTTGTTTTTGGCCCTTTTTCTGTCTGTTTTCAGTCTGTTTCCTGTGAGTTTTCAGTCTATTTTCAGCATGTTTTCAACCTGTTTTCTGCCTGTTTTCTGTGACTTTTAGTCTGTTTTCAGTCTGTTTCCTGTGAGTTTTCAATCTGTTTTCAGTCTATTTTCTGCCTGTTTTCAGTCTATTTTCTGTGAATTTTCTGCCTGTTTTCTGTGACTTTTAGTCTGTTTTCAGTCTGTTTTTCAGTCTGTTTCCTGTGAGTTTTCAGTCTATTTTCAGCCTGTTTCCGGTCTGTTTTTGGCCCTTTTTCTGTCTGTTTTCAGTCTGTTTCCTGTGAGTTTTCAGTCTATTTTCAGCATGTTTTCAACCTGTTTTCTGCCTGTTTTCTGTGACTTTTAGTCTGTTTTCAGTCTGTTTCCTGTGAGTTTTCAGTCTATTTTCTGCCTGTTTTCGGTCTGTTTTCGGCCCTTTTTCGGTCTGTTTTCAGTCTGTTTCCTGTGAGTTTTCAGTCTGTTTTCTGCCAGTTTTCTGTTAATTTTCTGCCAGTTTCCTGTGAGTTTTCAGTCTGTTTTCTGCCTGTTTTCTGTCCATTTTGGTCACGTTTTAAATCAGTTTTTAAAGGAGGATAAACCAGCAGAACTTACAACCCCAACCAGAAAGTTATTATCAGGCAACAAACGTAAACTGAATATTTTGGGAGTTTTGGAAAATACAATTCAGTCCCCGGTCAGGTGTGCAGATTTGGTGGATGGGTTGAGGGGTCTTTCCTCACGTAAATGTGATGTTTTTAATTGAAAGAAAAAAGCAATATGACATTATTACCACCATATCTTTATCTAAAACATTGGAAAGAGCCAGAGTCGATCAAAAACACTCGAGAAGCAGCAAAACGCTGCAAAGGTGTCGCTCTAATTCAAAATGTATGATTACATGAGAAACACAAATGGAAGTGTTCACCCACTGTTTGCATTCCCAGTCCCCAGCCGGAGCAGTGGGTGTGTTTGCTTTTCTTGGTCTTATCTCACACTAAAAATACCTGCGAGCAGGTAAGTTTACACCTCGGCAGCGCTGACTTGCAAGTCCAGAAAGACAAGTTAACGACAAAGGAGCACGATTTTAGAAAAAGACTAATGTTTTACCTGCTCCTACTCTGTGTGTGTGTGTGTGTGTGTGTGTGTGTGTGTGTGTGTGTGTCTTGGAGCATGTGTGCGAGCATGTGCGTGTGTGTTTGTGTGTGTGAGCAAGCGTGTGTGTGTGTTCGTGTGAGCGTGAGTGTGTGAGAGCCAGCGTGTGTGTGTGTGAGCGAGCGTGTGTGTGTGTGTGTGTGTGTGTGTGTGAGCGAGCGTGTGTGTGTGAGAGCCAGTGTGTGTATGTGTGAGCGAGCGTGTGTGTGTGTGTGAGCGAGCGTGTGTGTGTGTGAGCGAGCGTGTGTGTGTGTGTGTGTGAGCGAGCGTGTGTGTGTGAGCAAGCGTGTGTGTTTGTGTGAGCGAGCGTGTGTGTGTGAGAGCCAGTGTGTGTATGTGTGAGCGAGCGTGTGTGTGTGAGAGCCAGTGTGTGTATGTGTGAGCGAGCGTGTGTGTGTGTGTGAGCGAGCGTGTGTGTGTGTGAGCGAGCGTGTGTGTGAGCGAGCGTGTGTGTGTGAGCAAGCGTGTGTGTTTGTGTGAGCGAGCGTGTGTGTGAGCGAGCGTGTGTGTCTTTGAGCGTGTGTGTCTTTGAGCGTGTGTGTGAGTGAGCGTGTGTGTGTGTGTGTGTGTGAGTGAGCGTGTGTGTGTGTGAGCGAGCGTGTGTGTGTGTGTGTGAGCAAGCGTGTGTGTGTGTGTGAGCGAGCGTGTGTGTGTGTGAGCGAGCGTGTGTGTGAGCGAGCGTGTGTGTCTTTGAGCGTGTGTGTGAGTGAGCGTGTGTGTGTGTGTGTGTGAGTGAGCGTGTGTGTGTGTGAGCGAGCGTGTGTGTGTGTGTGTGAGCGAGCGTGTGTGTGTGTGTGAGAGCCAGCGTGTGTGAGCGAGCGTGTGTGTTTGTGTGAGCGTGTTACAATAAAAACATATTGAAGAATTAGTACGGGCATCTCATCCTTTCAGCTGTATCCAGCCCTTTTTTTTGCCCTTTTTGTTGCCCTGCACCTTACTGGTGGGGACCACTACTCTGTGTGTTCCCATGGAAACTAAACTCTATCCCAATAAAAGCATTTAATCTGTGTCTGCTGAACTCACTGCAACAGGCTATTCAAAATTACCTTTTACTTACTGTTCTCACTTTCACCTTTAACATACGTCTACCTACATTCAGTTCAGGACTTTGCGATTACTCTAATATATAAATACAGCTGGGAGCGAGTTAGCTAACACAATGTGTTATCTATTAAGAGAGCGGTCACCTTATGACAAGGTTCACGGCTGTTTACCTCACAAGATACGCACTCAGCCTTTGAAAATGTAGGCTATATCTCGAGTTACACACCTTTTTTTATTCTGTTCTTTATCAGTAAGCAGTACAAATACTCGAATAAACAGTAACACTTCTTTCTTGAAACCTTGGACATGTTTTACTTTGGCAAAGTCACACGACTTAAGACATATTCCTTCTCTTACTTTTAGCGTGTATAGAGCAGCATATCTCCACCAGACTCCATGTAAATAATCACTACTTTTAGCGTGTATAGAGCAGCATATCTCCACCAGACTCCATGTAAATAATCACTACTTTTAGCGTGTATAGAGCAGCATATCTCCACCAGACTCCATGTAAATAATCACTACTTTTAGCATGTATAGAGCAGCATATCTCCACCAGACTCCATGTAAATAATCACTACTTTTAGCATGTATAGAGCAGCATATCTCCACCAGACTCCATGTAAATAATCACTACTTTTAGCGTGTATAGAGCAGCATATGTCCACCAGACTCCATGTAAATAATCACTACTTTTAGCGTGTATAGCGCAGCATATCTCCACCAGACTCCATGTAAATAATCACTACTTTTAGCGTGTATAGAGCAGCATATGTCCACCAGACTCCATGTAAATAATCACTACTTTTAGCGTGTATAGAGCAGCATATCTCCACCAGACTCCATGTAAATAATCACTACTTTTAGCATGTATAGAGCAGCATATCTCCACCAGACTCCATGTAAATAATCACTACTTTTAGCATGTATAGAGCAGCATATCTCCACCAGACTCCATGTAAATAATCACTACTTTTAGCGTGTATAGCGCAGCATATCTCCACCAGACTCCATGTAAATAATCACTACTTTTAGCGTGTATAGAGCAGCATATGTCCACCAGACTCCATGTAAATAATCACTACTTTTAGCGTGTATAGAGCAGCATATCTCCACCAGACTCCATGTAAATAATCACTACTTTTAGCGTGTATAAAGCAGAATATCGCCACCAGACTCCATGTAAATAATCACTACTTTTAGCGTGTATAGAGCAGCATATCTCCACCAGACTCCATGTAAATAATCACTACTTTTAGCGTGTATAGAGCAGCATATCTCCACCAGACTCCATGTAAATAATCACTACTTTTAGCGTGTATAAAGCAGAATATCGCCACCAGACTCCATGTAAATAATCACTACTTTTAGCGTGTATAAAGCAGAATATCGCCACCAGACTCCATGTAAATAATCACTACTTTTAGCGTGTATAAAGCAGAATATCGCCACCAGACTCCATGCAAATAATCACTACTTTTAGCGTGTATAAAGCAGAATATCGCCACCAGACTCCATGTAAATAATCACTACTTTTAGCGTGTATAAAGCAGAATATCGCCACCAGACTCCATGTAAATAATCACTACTTTTAGAGTGTATACAGCAGCATATCTCCACCAGACTCCATGTAAATAATCACTACTTTTAGCGTGTATAAAGCAGAATATCGCCACCAGACTCCATGTAAATAATCACTACTTTTAGCGTGTATAAAGCAGAATATCGCCACCAGACTCCATGTAAATAATCACTACTTTTAGAGTGTATACAGCAGCATATCTCCAACATATTGTTTTTTTTTTTTAACAATACAGGAGAGTAATAGTTTACTTTACATAAATAAAGAGATTTGCACCAATTGATGCAGGAAAATGTCCCAGAGTTTCACACATGTCCCTCACTTGTCTGACGTTTGCAGTGAAGCCAGCTAGGCTAACGAAGCTAAATAGGTTAGCATTTAGCGTAGCAGGCTAACAGGCAGGCTAGTGCTATCGTTAGCTCACAGAAAGCCTGACAGCCGAGTAGAATTGAACTACGACTGCACACCTGGATAATAAATAAATCTGACACGATGCTAACAGCTAGCCTTCACTGGAAGGCGTCTAATTAAAGTACGAGGCCGAGACACTTGGCTGAGATGGGGTGTATAGCGGTTGCTAACTTAGCTTAGCTTGGTTAGCCTGTGTAGTGTTACCAGTTAACGTCTCGTTTGTTTGTCGCTATTTCGCTTCAATTACAGTGTTTATTAAGGTAATATCGTGTATATAAAAGCTAGCAAAGCAACACTATTACACATAGGTAAGTGAGAAGTCCAGTCTCTCGGCTAACTACGCAGCTAGCTGACACCAACATCAACAACAAGCATAGTTAGCTTTAGCATTAGCATTAACTTTAGCATTAGCTTTAGCCGGTCCTCAACGTCCGGCGGTTCGGTTTGACAGCAGGTGTCTTAGTAACGGAGATAAACGGGTGAGCTAACCGTGAGATGTTGTCCGCTGGTGTCCATCACTCAGTTAAAGACAGAGCCGTCCATATGCCGTCGGATTGAGCCAGCAGAAGGGGGCAGAAGGGCTGAAACTGAAGCCGAAACTGAAGGTTGGGTCAGCCGGCTGCTGCTGCTGCTACTCTTCCTCAATATCACCCAGCATGCACCGCTGCAGCAGGTTGGCTCTCCCAAAACTTCCCATAACAGGTAGGTAAGGTATTTTAACATAGGGGGGTGTATACTTATGCCCCCTGTATTTTAACATAGGGGGGTGTATACTTATGCCCCTGTATTTTAACATAGGGGGGTGTATACTTATGCCCCTGTATTTTAACATAGGGGGGTGTATGCTTATGCCCCCTGTATTTTAACATAGGGGGGTGTATACTTATGCCCCTGTATTTTAACATAGGGGGGTGTATACTTATGCCCCCTGTATTTTAACATAGGGGGGTGTATACTTATGCCCCCTGTATTTTAACATAGGGGGGTGTATACTTATGCCCCTGTATTTTAACATAGGGGGGTGTATACTTATGCCCCCTGTATTTTAACATAGGGGGGTGTATACTTATGCCCCCTGTATTTTAACATAGGGGGGTGTATACTTATGCCCCCTGTATTTTAACATAGGGGGGTGTATACTTATGCCCCCTGTATTTTAACATAGGGGGGTGTATACTTATGCCCCTGTATTTTAACATAGGGGGGTGTATACTTATGCCCCCTGTATTTTAACATAGGGGGGTGTATACTTATGCCCCCTGTATTTTAACATAGGGGGGTGTATACTTATGCCACCTGTATTTTAACATAGGGGGGTGTATACTTATGCCCCCTGTATTTTAACATAGGGGGGTGTATACTTATGCCCCCTGTATTTTAACATAGGGGGGTGTATACTTATGCCCCTGTATTTTAACATAGGGGGTGTATACTTATGCCCCCTGTATTTTAACATAGGGGGGTGTATACTTATGCCCCCTGTATTTTAACATAGGGGGTGTATGCTTATGCCCCTGTATTTTAACATAGGGGGTGTATGCTTATGCCCCTGTATTTTTAACATAGGGGGGTGTATACTTATGCCCCCTGTATTTTAACATAGGGGGGTGTATACTTATGCCCCCTGTATTTTAACATAGGGGGTGTATACTTATGCCCCCTGTATTTTAACATAGGGGGTGTATACTTATGCCCCCTGTATTTTAACATAGGGGGTGTATACTTATGCCCCCTGTATTTTAACATAGGGGGGTGTATACTTATGCCCCCTGTATTTTAACATAGGGGGGTATATACTTATGCCCCCTGTATTTTAACATAGGGGGTGTATGCTTATGCCCCGGTATTTTAACATAGGGGGAACAGTTATTTAGTTATGATACATTATTCATTCACAAAGAACATTGGTGTCCTTAAAGGTCGGATTTTCCTAATTTTTTTAAATTAAGGCATTAAGATCAATTTCCAAAAGATGTTTTTTTATTCCTCTTTTTAATCAACTTTAGCATGAGCATGTAAACTTTTGCAAGCCAGTGTATGTGTAGCTTCAGCACTGTGGCAACGTGCCGGCAGCGTGAGACTAACCTAAAACTGACATTTGACTTTGGTAACAAAATGCTTGCTACACATGTAACATTAGGCAAAACATTAGCTTAGTGTCAGGATCCCACAGTCTTCCTGCTGGTTCCACACGTCATGATGTACATTTTGCACCAGAAGATCCAGAGCGAATCCAGAGTGTGTCCAGAAACGGTGAAGTCCTGGTGGTTTTAGAGATCCACGTCTTTGGAAGTGTTCAACAGTGAAGTCCTTTACTTCAGGCTAGTTTGGTGATGGTGAGGCTACCTTTGATCCACAACGTGTCGATGTCCCCGAGGGACAGCAATCTGTGGTGGAAGTCAAACAGCTTCTGTCCGTCCACAAACACACAAAACCGGCTTTGTTCACAGTGGATTTCAATCTGGGAGGAGACGAGACACAAGTGGATGTTTGGGCAGTTTATTTTTATTATATTTTTTTTAAAGTGAAACCAGACAAAAGATATTCTCACGTGAATCATCTTTTTAAAGGTCCCATGACATGGTGTTCTTTCAATGCTTTTATATAGACCTTAGTGGTCCCCTAATACTGTATCTGAAGTCTCTTTTATATAGACCTTAGTGGTCCCCTAATACTGTATCTGAAGTCTCTTTTATATAGACCTTAGTGGTCCCCTAATACTGTATCTGAAGTCTCTTTTATATAGACCTTAGTGGTCCCTAATACTGTATCTGAAGTCTCTTTTATATAGACCTTAGTGGTCCCCTAATACTGTATCTGAAGTCTCTTTTATATAGACCTTAGTGGTCCCTAATACTGTATCTGAAGTCTCTTTTATATAGACCTTAGTGGTCCCTAATACTGTATCTGAAGTCTCTTTTATATAGACCTTAGTGGTCCCCTAATACTGTATCTGAAGTCTCCTTTATATAGACCTTAGTGGTCCCCTAATACTGTATCTGAAGTCTCTTTTATATAGACCTTAGTGGTCCCTAATACTGTATCTGAAGTTTCTTTTATATAGACCTTAGTGGTCCCCTAATACTGTATCTGAAGTCTCTTTTATATAGACCTTAGTGGTCCCCTAATACTGTATCTGAAGTCTCCTTTATATATCAATCAATCAATCAAAATTTATTTATATAGCACTTTACAACTACCAGCAGGTATCCAAAGTGCTTAACAAAATAAGTAAAATCACAACATACAATAGTCATAGTGAAATAGAAAACAGTAAAATCAGAAAAGGTTACAAAGAAACAAATAAGGGAAATCGTCACACCACTGCTACGTATTAAAAGCAAGACTGAACAGATATGTTTTGAGTTTGGACCTGAAAAGTGCGACATCTGTAACAGTACGTATATCAGGGGGTAACTTGTTCCAGAGTCTCGGGGCAGCAACCGCAAAAGCCTGGTCACCCCACCGTTTATACCTGGACCTTGGGACTTCTAAAACCAGCTGGTTTGAAGACCGCAATGACCGGTTGTGCTCCCGCAAAGTTAAAATTTCAGACAAATACTCTGGGGCGAGACCGTTTAAAGCTTTAAATACAAACAATAAAACCTTAAAATCTATTCTAAAACGCACCGGGAGCCAATGCAGGGTGTAGAGAACGGGAGTGATGTGTGCACGTCTAGATGTATTTGTTAAAAAGCGAGCAGCAGCATTTTGAACAAGTTGAAGACGTGAGATGGAGGTCTGATTCAGACCAACATAGAGGGCATTACAGTAGTCCAACCTTGAACTGATAAAAGCATGAATGGCCTTTTCTAGGTCGTGCCTGCTCAGAAAAGGCTTAACTTTAGCCAGCAGGCGAAGCTGGAAAAAGCTCATTTTAACCACATTACTGATCTGCTTATCAAATTTCATGCTGCAATCAAAAGTAACCCCCAAGTTTTTGACAACAGATCTTGTGCAAGATGCCAGAGCTCCCAAACTCAAAGCTGGGCCATTCTGCATGCCTGGAGTACTAAAAATAATGCACTCTGTTTTACTATCGTTCAAATTAAGAAAATTGTCTGAAAGCCATAACTTAATATCAGCAATACAGCTTAGCAGGGAGTTTAGTGCAACACTGTCATTTGCTTTCATAGGCAAATAGATTTGCAAATCGTCTGCGTAACAATGAAATGACAGGTTGTGCTTTCCTATAATTGCCCCTAAAGGCAGCATATATAAAGAAAACAGAATAGGGCCAAGAATGGATCCCTGTGGTACCCCACAAGAGAGAGGAGCAACTGACGAGGAGAGGTCCCCAATCATAACAGAAAAGCTCCTATTTGACAGATAGGAGCTGAACCATTTGAGTGCCAAACCTCTGATGCCTACGCAGTTCTCAAGGCGTGATAGGAGGACTGCATGGTCCACTGTATCAAACGCCGCTGTGAGGTCCAAAAGGACTAAAACAGTAGGATTCCCGGCATCTACAGACAAGGCAATATCATTATGTACCCTCAACAGTGCAGACTCAGTGCTGTGACGTGATCTAAAACCAGATTGAAATTTTTCAAAAACACAGTTCAGTTGTAAAAAGACTTGTAATTGAATAAAAACAATTTTTTCTAAAACCTTTGAAAGAAAAGGCAGATGAGATACTGGTCTAAAATTGGACAACACTGTAGGGTCAAGATTAGGCTTCTTAAGTAGGGGCCTGACCACAGCATGTTTAAAGGCAGCTGGGACAGAACCTAAAGTAAGACAGGAATTAAAAAAAGTAAGAAGACTCGCCCCAATGGTATTAAAAACCTCCTTCACCATTTTGGCGGGGACAATGTCTAAGGGACAGTTGGTAGGTTTCATGTGTTGTACAACCTCACTAAGTAACGTCAGAGAAACTGGCTTAAATTCCTCAAACACAGCTGAGTGTGTAGGAGAAGCAGGTACAAACACCTTAAAATTAGCACCGGTGATTTTCCTAATAGATGCTACTTTGTCAATAAAATAACCGAGAAATTTCTCGCATGTACTGATTGACACATCTGTTGGAGCAGAGGAGCATGGATTTATGACTGAGTTGATAGTATTAAATAACACTCTCGGTTCATGGCAACTGCTAGCGATGACAGAAGAGAGATGCTGCATCTTTGCCACCTTCACACCATTCTGGTATGCGGCTAGACTGTTTCTTAATACACCCAGGGACACGTGTAAATTGTCTTTCTTCCATCTTCGTTCAGCTTGTCTGCAGTGTTGCCTAAGGGCTCTTGTGGTGTCATTTAGCCAGGGGTCCGCCTTAGGTTTAACAGATTTAATCCGATGAGGGGCAATAGAGTCTAAGATGTCAGTGCATGTGGAATGGAACACAGAGAGAATGTTATCCGGGGAAGAGGGAGAGACCAGACCATTCTTTACATAAAACTGTGAGCCCACAAACACAGATGCAAACTCTCCAGCTGAAGAAGAGGTGATGCAGCGGCGCCTAGAAGCTGAGGAGACAGGCTTAATAGCAGGAGGTGGATCACTGATCTCAAACCTGATGGGGAAGTGATCTGAGATACCAGTTTCAGTTATTTCTCCAAGTGAAACTGAAAGCCCAAAGGAGATGATGAGATCCAGGGTGTGGCCTAGATGATGTGTCGGCCCTTCCACACATTGGTTAAGACCAAAAGAGTTCAAAAGTGATTTAAAATCATGAGCAAGTGGGTTTGAGGGACAACACACATGGATATTAAAATCCCCACAAACCAGGAGCTTGTCGTATTTAGGCACAACATCCGCTAAAAACTCAGAAAATTCACAAATAAAATCCTTGTTGAGTTTTGGTGGGCGATAAACAACTGCACACAACACAGGAGAATCCAGATCAGCCACAAACAGCTGAAGTTCAAAACTATTATAGCTAAGTGCAGATAATGACCTGCATTTGAACTTGTCTCTGAAGAGAGTGGCCAGCCCACCACCTCGACCTGACACTCTGGGAGAGTTGAGGAAAGAACAGCTGGGGGGAGGAGCTCCGAGAAGGCGCTGTCATCACCTGGTTTCAGCCAGGTTTCCGTCAACAACAGAAAGTCCAGGTCATTGGTCGTAAAAAAGTCATTCAATATAAAGGTCTTATTTGTGAGAGATCTAGTATTGATCAGCGCCATGCGAATCGGGCGCCTTTCAGTCTGTTGGGAAGCACGACTGAGCTGGCGGAGATTCCCGTGTACACAGCCTCGCTTGGGGCGCTTCCTGTTCCAGCATCGGGGAGACGGGCACTCGGAGCCCGCTACAGTCTGCCGGAGCCACCGGTAACTGTATACCGGCGAATGCCGTAGATTGCAGCCGATGAACTCCATGGAAGATCGGACACATGGATGGCCCAGATCGCAGGTGGAGGATGATGTCAGGTATGCTCTGAGCCTGACACGTACTCCTCCTCTCTTGCCGCGTCTTCTGCGGCGCTTGGTGCGGAGCGGCAGACAAGGCTGACGCCGTAGGTAGGCCGGAATGGACGCCAGGAAGGGCGGCGGCGGCGTACCTGACTGACCATCAGAGCCGTAGATCGAAACTTTATCCGCAGACTTACATATACTTAAAAGAGTCAGGCGGTCATACACTAGCAGCGGTGACACATTTCGAGTGACAAACAGTAAAAACAGGCAAATCAACGACAATCCCAGCAGAGGTAAGCGGCGAGACACACACAGCGGCGCCATCTTTGTCTTAGTGTATAACGTATTTATTATATAGACCTTAGTGGTCCCCTAATACTGTATCTGAAGTCTCTTTTATATAGACCTTAGTGGTCCCTAATACTGTATCTGAAGTCTCTTTTATATAGACCTTAGTGGTCCCTAATACTGTATCTGAAGTCTCTTTTATATAGACCTTAGTGGTCCCCTAATACTGTATCTGAAGTCTCTTTTATATAGACCTTAGTGGTCCCTAATACTGTATCTGAAGTCTCTTTTATATAGACCTTAGTGGTCCCCTAATACTGTATCTGAAGTCTCTTTTATATAGACCTTAGTGGTCCCTAATACTGTATCTGAAGTCTCTTTTATATAGACCTTAGTGGTCCCTAATACTGTATCTGAAGTCTCTTTTATATAGACCTTAGTGGTCCCCTAATACTGTATCTGAAGTCTCTTTATATAGACCTTAGTGGTCCCTAATACTGTATCTGAAGTTTCTTCCCAAAATTCAGCCTTGGTGCAGATTTACAGCCACTAGAGCCAGTCCCAATATGAGCTTTCCTTAGTATGTGTCCTTTCTGAGTCTGTAGCTTTTGAGGTGGGGGGGGGCAAGGTGGAAGGTGGGGGTGTGGCCTTGCGTATACACCCCCCTATGTTAAATTCCCATAGAGGCAGGCAGATTTTTATTATTAAAGGCCAGTTATTTCATGGATCAGGATACTATGCATCCTGATAAAGTTCCCTTGGCCTTTGGAATTAAAATACCCCCCCTACATCATTATATACCCTTCACCAACCCTAGGGATCGGAATGGGGTACTTTCCATAAAATCTCATTGTCATATCTCATTTATTTCAGATATCAGTTGTTTATTACTACCCCTTAATATGTCGTATAGTTTGGAGCACTTGTTGACAGATTCGGGGCATTTAGGAAAACAGTCGGGACCTGAGGCCCAAAATACAACCAAACCCCCCAGCCCCCACCCCACACTCCGTCCCTGCTCCCACATCTCCGTGACACAGATTGAGGGTTTGCTGGTACCTTGAACGGCTGGTCTCTGATGAAGGGAAAGAAAGGCACGGCTCTGTCGGTGTCCCCCCAGGATCCAGACACACAGGCTCTGCGCAGGACTTGTCTGTCCTTGAAACAAACACAGAGCTCCAGAGCCACATCCGGCGGCGGCTCCCTGGATGTTCCACGGCCGCGCGTCAGGGCGAGGTAGAACCTAACGGAGAGACCGATACCAGCCATAAAGCAGCGCTGTGGAGGAGGTTTGGCAATGTGAGACTATAGCCTGATGGTGGCATGGGAGGCAGGGCCAGAAGTCCATCAAAATCATGTTTCTGAGGACCATGAATACTAGGGGTGTGCAAAACATAATGTACAACATAATGTGCAACATCACTGCTCTAATGCTACGAACCAAGTAGCGTTAGTACAACATCACAGAGCTAAGGTTACATACCATAGAGCAGGGGTCTTCAACAGGGGGTCCGTGACCCCTAGGGGGTCCGCGGAGGTACTGCATGGGGGTCGCAAAAGTTTTGGTTGATTAGACTTTTTTTTATATTCCCCCCATTTATGTTTTAAAAATGTCCATTTGAATAGCTTTTATGCATGATTACATGCAATTGACAGACATTGTTGATCTTGGCAGGTATCAGTTTATTGTGTTATGTTATGTTTATAAATGGCAGTGGCATGGCCACCCTACTCACTGTGCCTCGCACATGTTTAAAATAAAAACATGAATATATGAACCTGTGTATTATTTGAGTATCTTAGTATTGAATGCACAATAACAAGGTACATTTACACATGGCACTATAGGACCAGTTTGATATAACACAATTTTATACAATATATATAATTAGGGGGTCCCCACTCCATCTCGCCATCAGTTTGGGGGTCCTTGGCCTGGAAAACGTTGAAGACCCCTGCCATAGAGCTAAGGTTACATACCACAGAGCTAATGCTACGAACCAAGTAGCGTTAGTACAACATCACGGAGCTAAGGTTACATACCACGGAGCTAAGGTTACCTACCGAGTAGCGTTAGTACAATGTCACGAAGCTAACGCTACATACCGAGTAATGTTAGTACAACATCACGGATTTAATGCTATGAATCAAGTAGCGTTAGTTCAACATCACTGAGCTAAGGTTACATACCACGGAGCTAAGGTTACGTACCGAGTAGCGTTAGTACAACATCACGGAACTAATGCTACGTACCGAGTAACGTTAGTACAACATCATGGAGCTAATGCTGCGTACCGAGTAACGTTAGTACAACATCATCGAGCTAACGCTACGTACCGAGTTACATAAGTAAAACATCACGGAGCTAACGCTACGTACCGAGTTACGTTAGTAAAACATCACGGAGCTAACGCTACGTACCGAGTTACGTTAGTACAACATCATGGAGCTAACGCTACGTACCGAGTTACGTTAGTACAACATCACGGAACTAATGCTACATACCGAGTTACGTTAGTAAAACATCACGGAGCTAACGCTACGTACCGAGTAGCATTGCTGTGCCCTGCTACGTCCTGCTATGCTCTGCTGTGCCCTGCTATGCCATGAACTACTACAACTACTATTTCTAGTAATTTTTTTTCTATTATTGCCGCTGTTCATCGTACCCCCAAACCGGCCCCGTCAGACACCGCTTACCAAGATCCTGGGTCTGTCCCAGGTTTCTGTCTAAATAAAGTTTTTCCTCGCCGCCGTCGCACTAAATGCTCTTTTATATTATTGGAATTGTTGGGTCTCTGTACAGTTTTACCTGTCAGGGTGGGAGTCCACAACACCGACCACTACAACCTTCTTCCCCGGACGCATCCCGTCTGTGATGTGTCCTCTGAAAGGAACCGCCTGCATGCACACACACACACACACACACACACACACACACACACAGACACACACACAGACACACACACACAGACACACACTTTTTTAATATCAGAAATATGTCATGCAGAAATAAGCGCTGAAAATGGCGAGGAAAAAAAAGACGAAATGTTGGGTAAAGCAACAAAAACATTTGCGTGTTTTCATTATTCTATATATAATATATACACACACATATACATATATATATATATATATATATATATATATATATATATATATATATATATATATATACACAGTATATACAGTATATATACGTAAATTTCCATACCACTCCATTATAGACAGAATACCAGCTGATCTGAGTGGGGGGGGCTGATCTTTAATGCAATATCCCAAAGACTCATTCTGTTCACTCATCTGATATAATTTTAAAAAAACGGAGGAAACATTGGGGAACACTTTTGCAATTATGTAAGCACTCAATGTAATCTGAACTGCTGCCATTAACATGATCGTCCATAACATTCAAGATACTCGTTGCATACTGTTACTGAGTGTTTGGGCCGCTGTGAGGAGAAAACACCTTGAGAATGAAGCTGAAGTATGGGAATGACATGGAGCAAAGGGCTGCAGGTGGAAATCAAACCCGCGGCCGCTGCATCCAGGACAGAGCCTCTGCATGCGGGCGCGCGCTCTACCAGGTGAGGTATTTTAAAAGAGAACAAGTTACCAGATTTCTCTCAGCATCGTTGTCAGCAGGACGAACACTCGCACCTCTCTGTGGAACAACCCACTTCTGAAAGACAAAAAAAAGACTCAATTTTAACGTCTAACACTCAATCTGTGAAGATATTTAAAGGAAAATCAAATCAATTAAAATCATCAGGATTCGATTCAGTTTCAACGGTCCGCATCTGAATTTTTTATGGTTAGGGTCCACAAAAAAAAAACAACATTATATATAATTATATTATATATTATATAATATATATAATACTCACTTCCCCTATGTGGATATACACACAGGCCTGAACTACACACACATGCACTAATGGAGAGATGTCAGAGTGTGGGGGGGGGGTGCCCATGGAAAGGGGCCCCGAGCAGTTAGGGGTTCAGTGCCTTGCTCAAGAGCACCTTGGCCAGGAGGTGAACTGGCCCATCTCCAGATACCCGAACGGGGACTTGAACCGGCAACCCTCCGGTTCCCAACCCAACTCCCCTACTGACTGAGATACTGAGCAAAAAATAAATAAAAAATAAATAAAAAATAAATTAAAATAAATAAATAAAATTAATAAAATTAAAAAATTAAAAAATTAAAAAATTAAAAAATTACAAAATTAAAAAATTAAAAAATTACAATAAAATTAAAATAAAATAAATAAAATTAAAATTAAAATAAAAAAATAAAATAAAAAAATCTAAAGTTTATATTTTATACTTTTGTGTGAGCACATGAAAGCCGTATATTGTAGCTGGGGCCATCTGGAGACAGTGACAGCTAGAGAAATGACCACAGTGCAGCATAGCCGCCGATACTAAATGTTAAATAACATGTAAATAATTAAATAAAATATAAATAAATATATTAAATACTGAGCAGTAGGCTACATTCATTTAAAATGAAACATTGGTGCTAAGTGGATTGTCTGTCATTGTGGGATTGGTTGTGTCGCTGTCCCCCCCATCTGTATTTGTGAGAAGTGTCTCTGTCCTGAGTTTAATTTACCGCTTTATTATCGGGTTAATAGGTATCGATGTTCAGAGATGTTCCAATGCCTAAAAACGCTGGTATCGCTATCGGGAAGTACACATATATAATAAATATATATAATACACATATATAAATATAAACATATATTTATTTATGTACCTGCTGTAATTTTGTTGTACATGTACAATGACCATAAAGACTAATGTCTGGAGCTCATTCTGTTAAAAACAATCCGGAGAAAATCGTATTGTGGACTTAAAAGTCATGAATCGTATCGAATCGTGAGTTGAGCTTTTATTTTGTTAAATCTGACAGGAAGTTGCATTGTATGTCCTTCTAGGCAGCTTGACACCCGATGAGACGACGGTATAGGTTCTTTCAAAAACTTCAGAAAGTTAGTTTTTAGTCACATGAGAAACCAGATTCTGGCGTATTAATCTGAGCGATCAGGTTCTTCTTGGCTGTGGTGGTTGATGTCATCTCTCACCTGCTTCCTCAGGTGTGTGTGTGTGTGTGTGTGTGTGTGTGTGTGGACTCACCTTTCTGCCCTGCGCTGTCACTGTCACCCTGCTGTGAGTTTCAGCCATGTTGTTGACCTGAAAGGAAACTAAAAAAACATAAAAATGAGCTGCAGGTCCAGTTTGTCTGGCTCCTGTTGGGTGAGTCGACGCTGACGTCAAAGCTTCAACCTGCCTCTTTACACGCGCGCGCGCACACACACGCACACGCACACACACACGCACACACACACACACAGCTCTGTTAATCAGCTGCCCCTGCATGCCTTTCTCTCTCAGGTCAATAACAAGAGAGCTTATTGTGCGGCTGTAGCTGGGGGCAAACCCCCAAATATGAAATCCTTTGCAGGTTTTCTTTTACTGTTTCAGCACCTGTTATTTATTCCTAAAACAACAACTTTCTCATACTCATTTATTTAAAAAAAAAAATGACAAAAAGACATCTTGATTGTTTGTGTAAAAAGTTAAAAGAGAGAGAATCCATATTTTTACCTGTTCGTCTGATAATAGAGAGCTGTTAACTGCTGCTTTGCTGCTACAGCTCACATTTACACTTTATCAACTCGGTTAAAATACAATATATATATAATAAAATACAAAGATTTGTTCTAAAATAAAAACAACAACAAGTTCTCAGTAACTAAGCCTGCCGCATGTGGCTATCACAAGTCAATGTACAGTATGTCTTATCTATTTTATCAATGTTGTGTGTGTGCTGCGTGTGTGGGTGGAGTATGTAAATGTAAATGTGCTGTATTTATATAGCACTTTTCTAGTCTGAACGACTACTCAAAGCGCTTTTACATAGTACAGGAACCATTCACCATTCACACACTGTGGCCGAGGCTGCCGTACAAGGTGCCATCTGCTCATCAGATAAACATGCACACACATTCACACTCCGATGACACAGCATCGGGGGCAACTCGGGGTTCAGTGTCTTGCCCAAGGACACTTCGACATGGGACTGCAGGGCCGGGGATTGAACCACCAACCTTCCAATTGGCAGGCAACCGCTCTACCACTGAGCCACAGCCGCCCCTATGTGCGTGTGTGTGTTTTCAAAATAGGATGCAAGTCAAGTCTTATCTATTTTATCAATGTTGTGTTAATGTTGTGTGTGTGTGTCTGTGTGTGTGTGTGTGTGTGCATGCGTGTGTAAGTGTGTGTGTGTCTGCATGCGTGTGTAAGTGTGTGTGAGTGTTTGTGTGTGTGTGTGCATGTGTGTGTAAGTGTGTGTGTGTTTTCAATAAGCTAAAAGTCAATGTATATTTTATCTACTTCATCAATGTTGTGTAAATGTTGTGTGCTGTGCGTGCGTAAGTGTGTGTGTGTGTGTGTGTGTGTGTGTGTGTTTTCAATAGGCTAAAAGTCAATGTATGTCATATCTATTTTATCAATGGGCTACGGCCAAGGCCATAACTTTGGGTGTGGGGGGGGAGGTCCCAGGACATGTCTGCATCTATAGAAGAAAAAACATCAGGAAAAAATTGAAAAAAGTAACATAAACCCCAAAAAACTTTGTGGAAAACAAATCAAAACAAACTACAAAACAAAATGTTGGAAAAAGCGACTAAAACCTCAAAAAAAATTGGCAAAAAATCAAAAGGCAACAACAATCTCAACAAAAAACTCCAGAAATGCGACAAAATGTTGGATAAATTGTCCAAAAAAAAACATTGAAACAGGCGACAACAAAATCCAAAATAAGCAACAAAAACTTCTGATAATTTTTTTTTCAGAAACGTTAGTAGTAGTTTTTGTTGTTGTCACTCCCTGATGTGAGTCGAGTGCAGATTTGAGTCGCGCATGTGTCACTTAGCGACAAGTAGCCTGCAAGATGCTAACGAGAGACTTCTGTAACGTCAACACAGTAAACATGGACCTACTTAACCAAGTTGGTTCACTGCTAGCTTAGCTACAAGTTAGCATCAAACACAACAAAGGCTGTTACTTGAATGGCGTTTTGAGCTAACGTTAGCATCAATCAACCATAGATAGCTACAACGTTTTGGAAATGACTGCTAGCTTAGCTACAAGCTAGCAATCAAACACAACAAAGGCTGTTACTTGAATGGCGTTTTGAGCTAACGTTAGCATCAATCAACCATAGATAGCTACAACGTTTTGGAAATGACTGCTAGCTTAGCTACAAGCTAGCAATCAAACACAACAAAGGCTGTCAGGTGAATGACGTTTTGAGCTAACGTTAGCATCAAACAATCACCCGATCTGTGCGCATGCCAAGTTGATAATCCTGTTTTTACGAGGATTCGCGACACTGCACGAATCACGATCTGTTCCCACGCTTCTGCCGTTAGCCTCCACTGGGAAGCTAACAATAGTTTAGCTAACAGCTAATTTGGCTAACCGCTAGCTGACAGCTTGATTCACACTGGGAAATGGGTGACCAGATGAGAGAATGAGTAAAATTCGGGACACGACCAAAATGATTTATTATTTTTATTTAGGAATTCATCATAGTAAATCACGTAAAACACGAAAATACAACAAACAAACAAAATGAGCCTCCGTTTCAACAATGACAAAAATGAAAAATAGCAATGTGTTGGGGAGAGCCGGGACAGCTGAAACACTTTTTAATTAAACCTAATTTACAAAGCGGTCGTATCGCACTGAAAGCTGATATATTCATTCATTCAAACCTTTATTTAACCAGGATAAAAAACTCCTTGAGATTAAAAATCTCTTTTACAAAAGTGTCCTGGCAAGTGGAAGCAGCACGTTTCAAATAGACACAGAGACACTTACATGTAAATACTAAGGGTGTGACGAGATCTCGTTTTACGTAATCTCGCGAGAGTAAAACGTGACGAGATTTCTCATCGAGATGAAAAGTTGTCTCGTGAGGCGATGTGATGTCAGGGCAGAAGCCAGTTGGTAGAGTTTATACAAAACATTTTGCAGTGTTTACACGTCCTTTACTGCATATAATTCATTAAAATAGTAAAAAAAAAAAAGTTAAATAACATTCATCATTAATAGTATAATGCACCTAAATTGTTTTGCATTTTGTGATTTTTCAGTTGAATAAAAAAAACTATTTTCCATTCATATATTTCATTGAGGATTTCTTTAAATTTTTTTTTTAAATCTCGTCTCGTCTCGTTCTCGTGAACCCAATCTCGTGATGTGTCTCGTCTCGTGGAGTAAGCGTCTCGTCACACCCCTAGTAAATACATAATTTTATATTATAAAATGTATGTTATATATATGTATATTTGTCACTAGCAACCTACACCTGTCATCTGTCAAATACAGTTGAATTTTCAGCTTTTTCAGACAAAACCATTCAGGAGTTATTACAGCGGGGGGGGGACGCAATGTTTCATCTGTCCCTCCTGGACGGGACGAATGAATCATACAGTTTAATCCATATAAACTTCCCACAACTTTAATATCTTACTGTATATCATGGATGGTACTTCCAAGAGGTGTTATATTAGATGGATTGTTGCAGGAATATGCGTCTTTGTGAATGTCTGTTAGTACATAGTTTTCACTGACCTGAACCTAACCTGGTTCCTTTAGGCCCTAGCTTATCCCTTTATTGGTAATCTTAAACTCAACCTCCTGTGAAACTGAGCCTAAATTGTGCCAGTGTATCACTGTAGCTGTGTCACCGAGCCTAATATTAGAGCCGGCATTTTTATAAGTACCTAAGTTTAATAAAGGGGTGATTTAAGCCTTTGAAAGGACCCAACTCATCGCCGTCATCCTGAAGCGCGTATAAGCGGTTATTGAAATATCATCAGCACTGTGGATGATTATGACATTTTTATAGCTAGAACAGTAGGTTTTTCCATTTATATCATGTTTCTATTGTGGAATATGTCGTTTCACTAGGTTTTTACGTGGGTTATACCACTGGACATAACAACCCGTCAGTCTCCAGAGGATAACATGGGAAAACTCGACCCCCCCTACCTGGTGGGCTCAAATATATTTTCATCTTTCTAAAACTGCTTTTCAATGTCTCACCTCCATAAATAATTGTATAAACACAGATATTTGTGCATTTACTTAAAATCCATGAAGTTCCAGCCAGGTCGGGGACAGTTGAAACAGCTGTTTCAACCGTCCCGACATGGACACATGATGCCCTTACAGCCTGTTTTACTTCTCATGTAAACAAGCATGAAATATGAAAGTCTGGGATTGTGGAGAACACTAACTGGTCTACTGAATGAGCATGCAGTCAAACCTTTAAATGAAAAACACTCGTTAATAATCTAAAAAATGTAACCGCTAATGAAGTTTACTTTTGACCATCAAAACTCGTTTATCGGCTGTAACTCCGCGATAAAAGGAAATAACGGAGATATTTGGCTGATAGGAGGAGGGTAACATGCTCTATGGTCTGATAGGAGGAGGTTAACATGCTCTATGGTCTGATAGGAGGAGGTTAACATGCTGTATGGTCTGATAGGAGGAGGTTAACATGCTCTATGGTCTGATAGGAGGAGGTTAACATGCTCTATGGTCTGATAGGAGGAGGGTAACATGCTCTATGGTCTGATAGGAGGAGGGTAACATGCTCTATGGTCTGATAGGAGGAGGTTAACATGCTCTATGGTCTGATAGGAGGAGGTTAACATGCTCTATGGTCTGATAGGAGGAGGGTAACATGCTCTATGGTCTGATAGGAGGAGGGTAACATGCTCTATGTTCAGACCTGACAAGAACCAGAAATCAAGAACAAAATCCCCAAAACTCACCTCACAAGTCTGCAGCTGAAGTATCAAGCTTCTCTATCTTCACTACTGTTTTATTTTTAAAAATTATCCTAAAAACCTTGAAAAAGGAGATAAAACTTTCAAAAAAATCTCCCAAAAACCTTGAAAAGAGAAAAACGTTGAAAAGAATGCCCAAAAAAACATCAAGAAGGAGACGAAAACATTGAAAAATATCTCCAAAAAAAACTTGAAAAAATTATCCTAAAAACATTGAAAAAAGGAGATCAAACTTTCAAAAAAATCTCCAAAAAAACCTTGAAAAAAGGAGACAAAAACGTTGAAAAGACATTTAAAAAAACCTTAAGGAGACAAAAAAATTGAAAAATATCTCCAAAAAACCTTGAAAAAATTATCCAAAAAACATTGAAAAAGGGAGATAAAACTTTCAAAAAACCTTTGAAAAAAGGAGACAAAAACGTTGAAAAGAAATTAAAAAAAACATCAAAAAGGAGACAAAAACGTTGAAAAGATTCTCCAAAAAATATTGAAAAAAAGAAAAAGGTACTTCAGTTTTGATTATTAGGGGAGCTCAAACCCCCCCCCCCCCCCGTTTATGAGTGTGACAAATCTGTGAAAATCTGACAAAATCTAGAAAAGTCTGCAGCTGAAGTCCGGAGCTTCTCTCTCTTTTTGCTTGTGCGGTTTTTATTCTTAAACCCTGAAAAACCTCGATGCCTTTGTCGCAACTTTCCTTTCATTTCCTTTCCTTTAGGAAAGAATGGGAGGAAGCAGCGAGAGGTCAGAGGAAAAGGGCCGAGCCGGAGGAAACAACAGAGAAAAACAGATTCAGTTGCTCATTTCACATATTTAATAACAGTTTATTACAGTTTATATACAGGAAAGTTAAAAAGTAGCATTACATTACAGTAGAAACGGGCCTGACTCAGTTTAAAAACTGGTTTTCAGGAACATAAAACATTGAACGTGGTTACAGCTTACAAAAAATGTATAAAAATAACAACAATAATAATAATAATAACATAAAAAATGTTCGTCCCGTTCTTCTTCACCTAAACCCAACCGTCCTGTTCTTCTTCTCAAAAAGACAAAAAGTCCAAAAAAATAGTCAGAAAACTCAAAAAAGGCGACAGAAACCACAAGAGTGACAATTTCATGACCGTTACTATGAAAGCAGCCTCAAAAACTACATTTATTTTATAATATAATACATAAGAGCCCCTTTCATTTTAAAAACAGATCCTTTACATTGTTTTTTCAAATCTATTTTATATTTATCATTCATGACTTTTGCAGTACTTTTTTGCATGAGGTCTCCAACTATCTAGGGAGGGGACATGTCTGCACATATAAAAAAAAAAAAGTAAAAACATGTCATTTTCCCCCAAAAACCCTGAAAAAGGAGACAAATAGTCCCAAAAAATAGTCAGAAAACTCAAAAAAGGCAACAGAAACCACAAGAGTGACAATTTCATGAATGTTATGAAAGCAGCCTCAAAAACTACATTTATTTTATAATATAATACATAAGAGCCCCTTTCATTTTAAAAACAGATCCTTTACATTGTTTTTTCACATCTATTTTATATTTATCATTCATGACTTTTGCAGTACTTTTCTCTTATTTTGTTTATTGTGACCGTCATGCGCAAAAAACACTGAGACGAGTTCCTTATGTGTGAAAATCTGACAATAATTGAATTAAATTAATGTAAAAGATTTATGTTTCAGCACAGACGTTCAAAAAGAAATAGAAAACACACGCGCAACAGGGATCATTTTGTGCACTTTTTTTTATGAAAAGCAAAAAGAAAATTACATTTCAGTTTATAAGAATCTTATTAAAGAGCGTCATCATGGTACAAAAACTACATAAATAAGAAAAAACTAAGTAAAAACACACCAGTGGTATGACATTAAAAACATCCCTTAAAACAGTGACAAACCCGGGGCCTGTTGCACGAAACCAGGACGAGGGATTAAGCCGGGATATTCAAGTTATCCTGGATGAATTTAGCTTTATTTTAAATATTTTTGGGGGCTTTTCCCTTTATTTTAGTGACAGTGGATAGACATGAAAGGGGGGAGAGATGGGGGGTGACAGGTCAGATTTTTCTAGTTTTAGTTGTATAAATATATTTAGAATTAGACATAGCTTATAGAGATTTCTGCATATGGTTGTAAAACATAAGGGTTATAAATTAATCCTACACTGTAAATAATGTCTGAAATCTCCAGTTATTACTTTAGATTTCACACTGTATGATTTTTACAGTAGAATGTTGTAAAGGTACATAACAACCTTGTCAACATGACAACAACATGACAACATCACAGTACTACTGTAAAAAAAATCCCAGTAGTCTAGGTATTACTGTAAAAAAATCACAGTAGTCTAAGCATTACTGTAAAAAAATCACAGTAGTCTATGCATTACTGTAAAAAATCACAGTAGTCTAGG
>JAQOOF010000129.1:35000-52500 GCA_029931835.1 Etheostoma nigrum
ATCTGAAGTCTCTTTATATAGACCTTAGTGGTCCCCTAATACTGTATCTGAAGTCTCTTTTATATAGACCTTAGTGGTCCCCTAATACTGTATCTGAAGTCTCTTTTATATAGACCTTAGTGGTCCCCTAATACTGTATCTGAAGTCTCTTTTATATAGACCTTAGTGGTCCCCTAATACTGTATCTGAAGTCTCTTTTATATAGACCTTAGTGGTCCCTAATACTGTATCTGAAGTCTCTTTTATATAGACCTTAGTGGTCCCCTAATATTGTATCTGAAGTCTCTTTTATATAGACCTTAGTGGTCCCCTAATACTGTATCTGAAGTCTCTTTTATATAGACCTTAGTGGTCCCCTAATACTGTATCTGAAGTCTCTTTTATATAGACCATAGTGGTCCCCTAATACTGTATCTGAAGTATCTTTTATATAGACCTTAGTGGTCCCCTAATACTGTATCTGAAGTCTCTTTCCCAAAATTCAGCCTTGGTGCAGAATTACCATGTCTCGCTCTTTCTCATGGGGGGGGGCAAATACTCTATGTGGGCAAAGCAGAAAAAGGGGAGGAAACCTTGCCCCTTATGACCTCATAAGGGTAAGATTCCAGATCGGCCTGTCTGATCTTTCCTTTTCTCAAAGGCAGAGCAGGATACCCAGGGCTCGGTTTACACCTATCACCATTTCTAGCCACTTGGGGGGCCATAGGCAGGCTGGGGGGGGACTCATATTAATGTTTAAAAAACCTCATAAAGTGACATTTTCACGCCATGGAACCTTTAAGACCCGGGGGGAGGGGGACACGGTGGACCCAGCACTTCCTGTGGGCAGACTCACTGCGGAGCGTAGGCCATGCAGAGGCTCGCCAGGTAGCCGTTGGAGAAGGAGAACAGGGCCATGATGGTGACGAAGGCGGCGTCGTGGCTGAAGACGTGACTGGAGACGGAGAGTCTGGAGTTCTGGACGTTACACATCATGAGCAGAGGGATGAAGACCACCCGGGACAGCACCACGGCGGGAAACACACGGCTCCTCTTCGAAGGCTGCACAAAACATCAACATTATGCTACATTAGAATATAGTAATCATGGGTGGAATGTAACTAAGTACTTTTAATACAGGACTCTACTTCAGTCCAAGTGTTGAGGTACTTGTACTTTACTCGAGTCTTTTTGTTGGCATGTTACTTTCTACTTCTACTCCGCTACATTCATCTGACAGCTTTAGTTACTAGTTACTTTAGTTACTAGTTACTTTAGTTACTCCACTACATTCATCTAACAGCTTTAGTTACTAGTTACTTTAGTTACTCCACTACATTCATCTAACAGCTTTAGTTACTAGTTACTTTAGTTACTAGTTACTGGTTACTTTAGTTACTCCCCTACATTCATCTGACAGCTTTAGTTACTAGTTACTTTAGTTACTAGTTACTTTAGTTACTGGTTACTTTAGTTACTCCGCTACATTCATCTGACAGCTTTAGTTACTAGTTACTTTAGTTACTAGTTACTTTAGTTACTGGTTACTTTAGTTACTCCGCTACATTCATCTAACAGCTTTAGTTACTAGTTACTTTAGTTACTCCGCTACATTCATCTGACAGCTTTAGTTACTAGTTACTTTAGTTACTGGTTACTTTAGTTACTCCGCTACATTCATCTGATAGCTTTAGTTACTAGTTACTTTAGTTACTAGTTACTTTGGCTACTAGTTACATTAGTTACTCCACTACATTCATCTTACAGCTTTAGTCACTGTAGTTACTAGTTACTTTAGTTACTCCACTACATTCATCTGATAGCTTTAGTTACTAGTTACTTTAGTTACTCCGCTACATTCATCTGACAGCTTTAGTTACTAGTTACTTTAGTTACTCCGCTACATTCATCTGACAGCTTTAGTTACTAGTTACTTTAGTTCCTAGTTACTTTAGTTACTAGTAGTTACTTTAGTTACTCCGCTACATTCATCTGCCAGCTTTAGTTCCTAGTTACTTTAGTTCCTAGTTACTTTAGTTACTCCACACAAGGTTGTTGAATGTTTGAGCGGACTCACCCATTGGACGAGAGACGGGGCGCTGCGGCCGACCAAGTCCATGGCGTTGAAAACGATGAAGCAGCAAACGCAGGTGAACACGTTGTCTGGAAGAGACGGAGAGCAGGGTGAGCCGGAGGACGACCACAACGCTACCACGTTGGCGCCACCCAACGTAAAGGAGACGAGAAAGCGACTACAAGGTGACGAAAAGGAGACGAATGGCTGATGAAAAAGGAGACGTAAAGGAGATGTAAAGTAGACATAAAGGAGATGTAAAGGAGATGTAAAGGAGACGTAAAGGAGATGTAAAGGAGATGTAAAGGAGACGTAAAGGAGACGTAAAGGAGATGTAAAGGAGATGTAAAGGAGACGTAAAGGAGATGTAAAGGAGACGTAAAGGAGATGTAAAGGAGACGTAAAGGAGACGTAAAGGAGATGTAAAGGAGACGTAAAGGAGATGTAAAGGAGACGTAAAGGAGATGTAAAGGCGACGAAAAGGCGACAAAAAGGAGACGTAAAGGAGATGTAAAGGCGACAAAAAGGCAACGAAAAGGTGACGTAAAGCAGACGTAAAGGCGACGAAAAGGCAACGAAAAGGTGACGTAAAGGAGATGTAAAGGCGACGAAAAGGTGACGTAAAGGAGACGTAAAGGAGATGTAAAGGCGACGAAAAGGAGATGCGACGAATGGGCGACGAATGGGCGACGTAAAGGCAACTAAAAGGCAACAAAAATGTGATGTAAAGGCGTCAAAAACGGCGTCAAAAAGGCGACAAAAAGGAAACAAATGGCTGATGAAAAAGGAGACGTAAAGGAGATGTAAAGGCGCCGAAAAGGCAACAAAAAGGCGACGTAAAGGAAACGTAAAGGAGATGTAAAGGAGATGTAAAGGAGATGTAAAGGAGACGTAAAGGAGATGTAAAGGAGATGTAAAGGAGACGTAAAGGAGATGTAAAGGAGATGTAAAGGAGACGTAAAGGAGATGTAAAGGAGACGTAAAGGAGACGTAAAGGAGATGTAAAGGAGACGTAAAGGAGATGTAAAGGAGACGTAAAGGAGATGTAAAGGCGACGAAAAGGCGACAAAAAGGAGACGTAAAGGAGATGTAAAGGCGACAAAAAGGCAACGAAAAGGTGACGAAAGACGTAAAGGCGACGAAAAGGCAACGAAAAGGTGACGTAAAGGAGATGTAAAGGCGACGAAAAGGTGACGTAAAGGAGACGTAAAGGAGATGTAAAGGCGACGAAAAGGAGATGCGACGAATGGGCGACGAATGGGCGACGTAAAGGCAACTAAAAGGCAACAAAAATGTGATGTAAAGGCGTCAAAAACGGCGTCAAAAAGGCGACAAAAAGGAAACAAATGGCTGATGAAAAAGGAGACGTAAAGGAGATGTAAAGGCGCCGAAAAGGCAACAAAAAGGCGACGTAAAGGAAACGTAAAGGAGATGTAAAGGTGAAGTAAAGGTGACGTATAGGAGATGTAAAAGCGCCGAAAAGGCGACAAAAAGGCAACGAAAAGGTGACGTAAAGGAAACGTAAAGGAGATGCGACGAATGGGCGACGTAAAGGCGACCTAAAGGCAACTAAAAGGCAACAAAAAAGCGACGTAAAGGCGTCAAAAATCCGAAGTAAAGGCGTCAAAAAGGCGACGTAAAGGCGACGAATGGGAGATGTAAAGGAGACGACGTTTCTACCGATGTTACGTAACCCTGGTCGTCAACAGAGACTCCGATTGGACAGATAGTCTAGCTAGCTGTCTGGATTTACCCTGCAGAGATCTGAGGACCAGGTAACCATAGTCCTCAGATTGGACAGATAGTCTAGCTAGCTGTCTGGATTTACCCTGCAGAGATCTGAGGACCAGGTAACCATAGTCCTCAGATTGGACAGATAGTCTAGCTAGCTGTCTGGATTTACCCTGCAGGGATCTGAGGACCAGGTAACCATAGTCCTCAGATTGGACAGATAGTCTATCTAGCTGTCTGGATTTACCCTGCAGAGATCTGAGGACCAGGTAACCATAGTCCTCAGATTGGACAGATAGTCTAGCTAGCTGTCTGGATTTACCCTGCAGAGATCTGAGGACCAGGTAACCATAGTCCTCAGATTGGACAGATAGTCTAGCTAGCTGTCTGGATTTACCCTGCAGAGACCTGAGGACCAGGTAACCATAGTCCTCAGATTGGACAGATAGTCTAGCTAGCTGTCTGGATTTACCCTGCAGAGATCTGAGGACCAGGTAACCATAGTCCTCAGAAATCAGCCGCCGGTTAGAGTGCCAACACAGAGACAGAGGACGGGGACGGACATCCAGCCAATAAAGAGGGACATCCAGCAGAATGAAGTACAACCCTAGATGTCTCACCCCAGGCAGCGTTGTCCGTGTAGACGGTCCGAACTCGCACCGTGATCACAGGAAACACCGACAGGGTGACGGCAAACACACACGTCACACACACAGCCATCAGCCAGATCTGCAGGACACTAGTTAGTTACTAGGGCTGCTCGATTACGACCAAAATGAAAATCCCCATTATTTTGATCAATATTGAGATCACGATTTGTTGATTTTACCCAAAACAAATTGTCACATAGATGGATGCACAATATGGATGTGAATGCAGTTATAAATAGATGTAGTTTACAGAGAGATGTAGTTCACTCTGAGATGTAGTTGACAGAGAGAGGTAGTTGACAGAGAGATGTAGTTCACAGAGAGATGTAGTTCACAGAGAGATGTAGTTGACTGGGAGATGTAGTTGACTGGGAGATGTAGTTGACTGAGAGATGTAGTTGACTGGGAGATGTAGTTGACAGAGTGAGGTAGTTGACCAGACAGAGGTAGTTGACTGGGAGATGTAGTTGACTGGGAGATGTAGTTCACTGAGAGAGGTAGTTGACAGAGAGATGTAGTTGACTGGGAGATGTAGTTGACAGAGAGATTTAGTTGACAGAGAGAGGTAGTTCACTGGGAGATGTGGTTCCCTGGGAGATGTAGTTGACTGGGAGATGTAGTTGACAGAGAGAGGTAGTTCACTGGGAGATGTGGTTCCCTGGGAGATGTAGTTGACAGAGAGAGGTAGTTGACAGAGAGAGGTAGTTGACTGGGAGATGTAGTTCACTGGGAGATGTAGTTCACTGAGAGAGGTAGTTGACAGAGAGATGTAGTTGACTGGGAGATGTAGTTCAGAGAGATGTAGTTCACTGGGAGATGTAGTTGAGAGAGAGATTTAGTTGACAGAGAGAGGTAGTTCACTGGGAGATGTAGTTCACTGAGAGATGTAGTTGACAGAGAGATGTAGTTGACAGAGAGATGTAGTTGACAGAGAGAGGTAGACTGGGAGATGTAGTTCACTGAGAGGTTTCTCACTAAACTAAGTCGTCATATGACAAACCTAGACGTCTAACTGAGACTTTCTTAGTTTGAAAATTGATTTTTTTAAATTTTAAACATCATATTTCTAATTCATGGCTCAATTCAAATGGGATCAAAAAATAATTTTCCTCTTCCCGTTCATATATTCTCTGAATTACGGTCCCATGAGGTCCACCGGAAGGGGCGGGACTTCGGCTCTCTATTAGTATAGACTTTCTATTTCTATGTCTTTAACCAAAATACAAATAGTTTCAAAATAAAATCTCGTCCAACAGAGGAGAAGAAGTTCACCTTCTTGAAGACATTCAGGACGGACGAGCGCTCCTGGTTCTCCCTCGCTCCCCGGTGAACTTCCTGTTGACCTCGAGGTCTTTGTGGTTCTCGTTCAAGACTTCCTTGTCTTTAAAAAGGAAAAGACATAAATATTCATCAGTAGCTGAGTTTCCATCCACGTGTCAATCAAATTACCTGAAGGTCGGTTAAAAAACTCATGTGAATAAATCTGGTGAAAGTGTGTTTCCATCCAACAGCTTTAAAAACCTGCGGTGATGACGTCACATGACGCTGTTTTGCATCAAATTGGTATATCGGATAGATTTGAGATATTTTAAGTTGTTTCCATTAATTTTCGCACTCAATCGCGTGTTTCTAGACCAAATGTCTCCCGTCTCCCATCACATGACCACTATGGGACAGGTTGTAATAGAGCTCATGTTCCAGCTGATAGGACATATCGAGCTATAATAAGAAAACAACCACGCTATCAACACATCGCTATGACGATGCAGATGCAACTTGTCTTTTATTGTCCCCCCCCCGGCACCGCTGCGAGACTCTTCTCTGAGACATGTCTCTCTGTCTGAGCGTCTTCCATTGACTCCGCAGGACGTCCCACGGCTCGTCCTAACCTTTATTGGCCGTTTCCTTCAAGAGTTCCTGATAAATTAAATCCAGAAAGTTTCTCGTCTCCTCGTCCGTCCACGTCCATCTGTCTTTGTTGCCCCACCCCCCCATGTGTGAGACAGAGAGGAAACACTGGGGGAAATGAACTACAACTTCTTCTTCTGCATTTTGTGGCAGGTTGCAACCATAAAATGACCTAAAACTTAATCGCAATTCATTATTTATTCAGTAAATAAGGTTTCCATCAGCGTTTATCGTATAATAATAATAATATCATCAAGAGAAAATCAGATGAGACCGAACGTGTTTCATTTGAGATCATTCATGAAATTCCATCAAATTTTACAGTTTCCAGAAGGCATTTTTCATTCACTATCACTTAATTCGGATAAAAACGTGTGGATGGAAACACAGCTCAGCCAGAGTGACCTGGATCCTGTGTTTAAAGGGCTCTGTAGGGACCGACCTGTGCTGCTGCGGAGTTCCCGTCTGGTCTCCACGTCGTCGCGCTGACTTCCGTTCAGGTAGAAACGGGCAAATTCCTGCGGAGGAGAGGAGGCACCGTCAGAGGACTGTGGTGTGGGTCTCACAGAGTAGAGTGCGGATCGGGCCGGATTTTTCTGTCCGAGCCCGGCCCGCGTCCGACAGAGCAGTAACCGAACCCGACCCGAGCCCGACAGGCATTAAGATATTTCTGTCCGAGCCCGACCCGAGCCCGACAGTTAAAATCGCATTTGTTTCTCATACTAATGACACATGTACGTTTGTTTGTGTGGAAAGCCGCTTTTATTAAGCAATTGTAGGAAGGCATTGGGAAATGTCAACAGATGAGCGCATCAATGCACAGCTGACTTTCCTTCGTCTTCAATAGTTTTAAAATCTCCTGCGGCCAACTTCTTTTTAACATCTTCCATCGTTGCGCTGCCACATGGAGCTTAATACGCACGTCTTTGGTTGTCACAGCACACAGGAAGACGGATGTTAGGGTAATATTTGACATTTATTTTAAGCTGTTTTAAATTCAAAATGTTCAATGCCTTATCGCGCTGATGTGACCGAGCCCGACCCGAACCCGAGCATCCTTTCTAAAAATCTGTCCCAACCCGGCCCGACCCGTCGGGTACCGTCGGGTCCCGTCGGGCTCGGGTCGGGTATCCATCCTCTATCACAGAGGACCGAGCGTTGTTCAGAGGTTTCTAACAGCGACGGCGTGAAGTCGATACGGAGCCCCCCCCCCCCCCCCAAAATAAGCAAAATAAGGAAAGATATTCACAGATTCAGACTTCTGGGATCAATTACTCTACAGCTAACAGGGGATGGGGGAAACGAATTGATACGATGTAGTATCGCGATATTGTCAGTGGCAATACTGTATCAATACACAGGCGCCAAGTATGGATCTTTTATAATATATTATATATAATGTATGTGTTCAATCATGTGTTCAAATCAACAAAAATGTAACAAAAATCAACAAAAACGGCAGAAAAAGCAACAAAAATTAAACAAATAGCAACAAAAACTCTTCTATCTACCTAAGAGTACACTACAGCTGCACCATATAAGGAAAGTACATGATGGGGGGGGATCGATACAACATAGTATCGCAATATTTTCAGTGGTAATACTGTATCAATACACAGGCACCAAGTATGCATCTTTTATTATATATTATATATTATATATGTGTTCAATCATGTTAAATTTTTCTTCTGAATACAAAAGAAGGGTTAATCGATTAATTGATTCATTTTCGAATCGCGATTCCAGCTCTATACCGATTCAAAATCAATTCATATTTAAAAAAAAAAACACAATATTGTATGTTTACTGCAATCACATGATGATTTTCCCGACATTTGATGCTTTTTCCAACGTTTCTGTCGCTTTTTCTTAGACAATTCTGTCACTTTTTCCAGTGTTTTTGTAGTTTTTTTTGGCGGTTTTGGCACTTTTCTCCATGACGGCTAAGGAACATTTTCGACGTTTTTTTGGGGCTTTATGAGAAAGATGAAGTGAGACATGAGACAATACCGTCACAAATACATGACTTTGTCCCTTAAATCCCCAGCACTGATGAACATTTTCATTTAAAATAATAAAACCGGGGAGAGAGGGAGAGAGAGAGGAGAGAGGGAGAGGGGAGGAGAGGAGAGGGGAGAGGAGAGGGGGGAGAGGAGGGAGGGGAGAGGAGAGGAGAGGAGAGGGGAGAGGAGAGGAGAGAGGGGAGAGGAGAGGGAGAGAGGGGAGAGGGAGAGGAGAGGGGGGAGAGGAGAGGAGAGGGGGGAGAGGAGAGGGGGGAGAGGGGAGAGGGGGGAGGGAGAGGAGAGAGGGAGAGGAGAGAGGGGAGAGAGGGGAGAGGGAGAGAGGTAGAGAGGGGAGAGGGGAGAGGAGAGAGGGGAGAGAGGGGAGAGGAGAGGAGAGGGAGGAGAGGGAGAGGGGGGAGAGGAGAGAGGAGAGGAGAGGGGAGAGGAGGGAGAGGGAGAGGAGAGGAGGAGGGAGAGGAGGAGAGGAGGGAGGGGAGAGGAAAGGAGAGGGAGGGAGAGAGGGGAGGAGGAGAGGGGGAGAGGAGAGAGGGAGAGAGGGGAGAGGAGAGAGGGGAGAGGAGAGAGGGAGAGAGAGGAGAGGAGAGGAGAGGGAGAGGAGAGAGGAGAGGGGAGAGGAGAGGGGAGAGAGGGAGAGGAGAGGAGAGGAGAGGGGAGAGGGAGAGAGAGGGAGGAGAGGAGAGGAGAGGAGAGAGGGGAGAGGAGAGAGGGAGAGAGGGGAGAGGAGAGGGAGAGAGGGGAGAGGAGAGGGGAGAGAGGAGAGAGAGGAGAGAGAGGAGAGGAGAGGAGAGAGGAGAGAGGAGAGGAGAGGAGAGAGGAGAGAGGGAGAGGAGAGAGGAGAGAGAGGAGAGGAGAGGAGAGAGGGGGAGGGAGAGGAGAGGGAGAGGAGAGGAGAGAGGGAGAGAGAGGAGAGGAGAGGAGAGGAGAGGAGAGAGGAGAGGAGAGGGAGAGGGGAGGAGAGGAGAGAGAGGGAGAGAGAGGAGAGGAGAGAGGAGAGGAGAGGAGAGGAGAGGAGAGAGGGAGAGGAGAGAGGGGAGAGGAGAGAGAGGGGGAGAGAGGAGTCCTCACCAGGTGAGGCAGCAGCAGGTAACACAGCAGCGTCCCCAGGGTGGCCACGCACGGGGTGATGAAGTATCCCAACGCAGCCGAGCTTCTCTCTGCGTTACCTGCAGAGACACAGAGACGCTTCATCTCATAGTCTGTCCACCAGAGGACGCTCTACAACGTCCCCGTTAGTGATGGCGTTGCATAGTCTGTCCACCAGAGGACGCTCTACAGCGTCCCCGTTAGTGATGGCGTTGCATAGTCTGTCCACCAGAGGACGCTCTACAACGTCCCTGTTAGTGATGGCGTTGCATAGTCTGTCCACCAGAGGACGCTCTACAACGTCCCTGTTAGTGATGGCGTTGCATAGTCTGTCCCCCAGAGGACGCTCTACAACGTCCCTGTTAGTGATGGCGTTGCATAGTCTGTCCACCAGAGGACGCTCTACAACGTCCCTGTTAGTGATGGTGTTGCATAGTCTGTCCACCAGAGGACGTTCTACAACGTCCCTGTTAGTGATGGTGTTGCATAGTCTGTCCACCAGAGGACGCTCTACAACGTCCCTGTTAGTGATGGTGTTGCATAGTCTGTCCACCAGAGGACACTCTACAACGTCCCTGTTAGTGATGGTGTTGCATAGTCTGTCCACCAGAGGACGTTCTACAACGTCCCTGTTAGTGATGGCGTTGCAGAGTCTGTCCACCAGAGGACGCTCTACAACGTCCCTGTTAGTGATGGCGTTGCATAGTCTGTCCACCAGAGGACGCTCTACAACGTCCCTGTTGGTGATGGCGTTGCATAGTCTGTCCACCAGAGGACGCTCTACAACGTCCCTGTTGGTGATGCCGTTGCATAGTCTGTCCACCAGAGGACGCTCTACAACGTCCCTGTTGGTGATGGCGTTGCATAGTCTGTCCACCAGAGGACGCTCTACAACGTCCCTGTTAGTCATGGCGTTGCATAGTCTGTCCACCAGAGGACGCTCTACAACGTCCCTGTTAGTGATGGCGTTGCATAGTCTGTCCACCAGAGGACGCTCTACAGCGTCCCTGTTAGTGATGGCGTTGCATAGTCTGTCCACCAGAGGACGCTCTACAACGTCCCTGTTAGTCATGGCGTTGCATAGTCTGTCCACCAGAGGACGCTCTACAACGTCCCTGTTGGTGATGGCGTTGCATAGTCTGTCCACCAGAGGACGCTCTACAACGTCCCTGTTAGTCATGGCGTTGCATAGTCTGTCCACCAGAGGACGCTCTACAACGTCCCAGTTAGTGATGGCGTTGCATAGTCTGTCCACCAGAGGACGCTCTACAACGTCCCTGTTAGTGATGGCGTTGCATAGTCTGTCCACCAGAGGACGCTCTACAGCGTCCCTGTTAGTGATGGCGTTGCATAGTCTGTCCACCAGAGGACGCTCTACAACGTCCCTGTTAGTGATGGCGTTGCATAGTCTGTCCACCAGAGGACGCTCTACAACGTCCCTGTTAGTGATGGCGTTGCATAGTCTGTCCACCAGAGGACGCTCTACAACGTCCCTGTTGGCAACACAGATTTTTTTTTGTTAATGTGTTTTTGTTCAAAAAACTTTAAGTTTCATATCTTAAGTTTGTATTTTTCTACATTTTATTTATCAGAATTTATCAGAAGTGTTCTGTTGTTGCAATAACACAAATTATTATCATATTATTTTAGTGAGAACTCATAAATAATTACAAATAACTAATGTTAGGGAAATCTGTTTGTTCGCAACACTGATTCCCAACACCAGGACTGTCGGTTCGTACTCACTCAGGATGGAGACGAGCATCGCGAGCGCAGCGAAGATCCCGGCCAGACCCTGACCGCTCATGAACAGGGTGCTGTACTGGGGGGGAACCGCCCCACCATCCCAAAGAGACCGCCCTGCAGCACGGCCCCGAACACTGCACACACACACACACACACACACACACACACACACACACACACACACACACACACACACACACACACACAGGGATCATTATTTAGTATTTGATGATGCTATAAAAAACGGGTGGCCGGGCGTGCGTGCGTGTACTTACTGTTGATGAACCAGATGGTCGCCATGGTAATGGAGAAGAAGGTGTCCGGCTGCATGCGGACCCGGACCAGAGCGGCCGTGACGGAGAAGAGGAGGAGGATGGCGCTCAGGCTGAAGGCCACGCGGAGACGCTCCCTCACCCTGCACGGGGATTTTTATTAAAAAAATTAAATTATCTTATTATAATACAACAACAAAAAAATCTAAAAATCTTAAAATATTTTAACTTTTTTTTTTAAATCTTACAATAATCTTATTATAAAAAAGCCTTAAAAAGGGAAAAAAAAAATCTAAAAATATCTTTAAATAATATTATAAAAGAAAACCTTAAAATATCTTAAGATAATTTTTTTTTTAATCTTAAAAAATCTTAAAATAATTGTATTATAAAAATTTTTTTAAAAATTAAAAATATTACAGCAAATTAAGCAATTCACATTTGATTAATCAAGGTCTTCCCGATTAGCCGCATCGAGGAAGGTATGGCTGCAGTCTGGAGCGTCCCGTGTCATGCGGTCCCGTCTCATGCCGAGGTGTGTCCAACGGTAAATTCAGAGGGTCAAAAATAGGAAATCGCGACTAATTTTCCAGACGGAGTCACGGGTAAATTCGTGACCACGTTTGTTGCAATCAATTAAAAAACATTAAAAACTGTTAAAGTAACAATTTTGCTCATTTCTGAATGTTATTGCTGTGTTGTTCCCGGATATTAACGTAGCGACGCAGCCGTTTCTGCCAACCAACGGCAGGATCTCCTGAGGAGGGATAACAAGGATCTGCACACAACAAGAACAAAAATACTAAAATAAACATGTTAAACTCTTTCCAAGACTCATTTTTAATGTTATATTCTATATTGTTGTCACTCTTCACTGCTGCAAATACAGCTGCTTATCAGCATGGCGGGAGGGCATGAGACGGGAGAGGCTCCAAGTTGCAGCCATAGAAGGATTTTTTATAATCTGCATTTATTTTAGAGACGGACATATATTTTTAAATATTAAAAAAAATATATATATATATTTTAAGTATTTTATTCATTAGCATGATAGCTGACGCAAGCTTTTACTTTGAAAAGTAAGAGATATACAGTGGGTACGGAAAGTATTCAGACCCCTTTAAATTTTTCACTCTTTGTTTCATTGCAGGCATTTTCCAAAAATCAAAAAAGTTCATTTTATTTCTCAGTAATGTACACTCAGCACCCCATCTTGGACAGAAAAAAACAGAAATGTAGAAATTTTTGCAAATTTATTAAAAAACAAAAACTGAAATATCACATGGTCATAAGTATTCAGACCCTTTGCCGTGACCCTCATATGTAACTCAGGTGCTGTCTATTTCTTCTGATCATCCTTGAGATGGTTCTACACCTTCATTGGAGTCCAGCTGTGTTTGATTATACTGATTGGACTTGATTAGGAAAGCCACACACCTGTCTATATAAGACCTTACAGCTCACAGTGCATGTCAGAGCAAATGACAATCATGAGGTCAAAGGAACTGCCTGAGGAGCTCAGAGACAGAATTGTGGCAAGGCACAGATCTGGTCAAGGTTACAAAAAAATTTCTGCTGCACTTAAGGTTCCTAAGAGCACAGTGGCCTCCATAATCCTCAAATGGAAGACGTTTGGGACGACCAGAACCCTTCCTAGAGCTGGCCGTCCGGCCAAACTGAGCTATCGGGGGAGAAGAGCCTTGGTGAGAGAGGCAAAGAAGAACCCAATGGTCACTGTGGCTAAGCTCCAGAGATGCAGTCGGGAGATGGGAGAAAGTTGTAGTAAGTCAACCATCACTGCAGCAATCCACCAGTCGGGGCTTTATGGCAGAGTGGCCCGAAGGAAGCCTCTCCTCAGTGCAAGACACATGAAAGCCCGCATGGAGTTTGCTAAAAAACACCTGAAGGACTCCAAGATGGTGATAAATAAAATCCTCTGGTCTGATGAGACCAAGATAGAACTTTTTGGCCTTAATTCTAAGCGGTATGTGTGGAGAAAACCAGGCACTGCTCATCACCTGTCCAATACAGTCCCAACAGTGAAGCATGGTGGTGGCAGCATCATGCTGTGGGGGTGTTTTTCAGCTGCAGGGACAGGACGACTGGTTGCAATCGAGGGAAAGATGAATGCGGCCAAGTACAGGGATATCCTGGACGAAAACCTTTTCCAGAGTGCTCTGGACCTCAGACTGGGCCGAAGGTTTACCTTCCAACAAGACAATGACCCTAAGCACACCGCTAAAATAACGAAGGAGTGGCTTCACAACAACTCCGTGGCTGTTCTTGAATGGCCCAGCCAGAGCCCTGACTTAAACCCAATTGAGCATCTCTGGAGAGACCTGAAAATGACTGTCCACCAACGTTTACCATCCAACCTGACAGAACTGGAGAGGATCTGCAAGGAGGAATGGCAGAGGATACCCAAATCCAGATGTGAAAAACTTGTTGCATCTTTCCCAAAACGACTCATGGCTGTATTAGATCAAAAGGGTGCTTCTACTAAATACTGAACAAAGGGTCTGAATACTTATGACCATGTGATATTTCAGTTTTTGTTTTTTAATAAATTTGCAAAAATTTCTACATTTCTGTTTTTTTCTGTCCAAGATGGGGTGCTGAGTGTACATTACTGAGAAATAAAATGAACTTTTTTGATTTTTGGAAAATGCCTGCAATGAAACAAAGAGTGAAAAATTTAAAGGGGTCTGAATACTTTCCGTACCCACTGTAGCCTATTGTTTAAAGTATTTTATTCCAGATGCTTTTATTTTGAAAAGTAGAAACTCTGGGATGGCAGAAGGTTTTTTTTTAGTTTGTCTATAATCTGCATTTATTTTATAGAAGGACATATATTTTAACTATTTTATTCATCAGTATGATAGTCTGCATTTATCTTATAGACATAGTTTTTAAAGTATTTACTATTCATTTGTATGATTGCTGTTTGGTTAAAAAAACAAGTATTAAAAAAAGTATTTTATTCATTAACATGATAGTTGACGCAAGCTTTTACTTTGAAAAGTAGGCTAACGAGAGATATTTTTTTAAAGTATTTTATCTTGAGAAGTAGAAGCTCGGAGACGGCACCAGGTGGGATGGCAGAAGAATTTTTTTTTGTTTCCCTAAAATCTGCATTTATTTCATAGGCAGACATATATTTTTTAAGTATTTTATTCATAGCATCATAGTCGAAGCGAGCTTATTTTACTCCAGATGCACGCTTTTATTTTGAAAAGCAGAAGCAAGGGGATGGCACCAGGCGCGACGCCATGAGACGGGACGGCATGACACGGGACGCTCCAGGCTGCAGCCATACACTCTTGGCCGCGTTGGAGACTCACCGCTGATACAGGAAGGAGTTGAGCAGCGTGAACAGCAGCAGGGGCAGCTGGGAAAGCAAGGCCATCCAGCTGTCATAGTTGTAGTCTTTAGTCGATGTGCTGTTGGTGGTGATGTTTGGTGTCAGGCGCTGGTTGAAATACTTTAATAAAGAGGGACAAGAAGAAGAATCCTTCAAAGTCTTTATATTAAACAACATAATACATGTAATTCATCTCTAAACTGACATATAATACTTAAAGACACTGTATATAATACCTAAAGACACTGTATATAATACCTAAAGACACTGTATATAATACCTAAAGACACTGTATATAATACCCAAAAACACTGTATATAATACCTAAAGACACTGTATATAATACCCAAAAACACTGTATATAATACCCAAAAACACTGTATATAATACCTAAAGACACTGTATATAATACCTAAAGACACTGTATATAATACCTAAAGACACTGTATATAATACCTAAAGACACTGTATATAATACCTAAAAACACTGTATATAATACCCAAAGACACTGTATATAATACCTAAAGACACTGTATATAATACCTAAAAAGACACTGTATATAATAGCTAAAGACACTGTATATAATACCTAAAGACACTGTATATAATACCTAAAGACACTGTATATAATACCTAAAGACACTGTATATAATACCCAAAGACACTGTATATAATACCCAAAGACACTGTATATAATACCCAAAAACACTGTATATAATACCTAAAGACACTGTATATAATACCTAAAGACACTGTATATAATACCTAAAGACACTGTATATAATACCCAAAGACACTGTATATAATACCTAAAGACACTGTATAAAATACCTAAAGACACTGTATATAATATCCAAAGACACTGTATATAACACCCAAAGACACTGTATATAATACCTAAAGACACTGTATATAATACCTAAAGACACTGTATATAATACCCAAAGACACTGTATATAATACCTAAAGACACTGTATATAATACCTAAAGACACTGTATATAATACCTAAAGACACTGTATATAATACCCAAAGACACTGTATATAATACCTAAAGACACTGTATATAATACCTAAAGACACTGTATATAATACCTAAAAACACTGTATATAATACCTAAAGACGCTGTATATAATACCCAAAAACACTGTATATAATACCTAAAGACACTGTATATAATACCTAAAAACACTGTATATAATACCTAAAAGACACTGTATATAATACCTAAAAGACACTGTATATAATACCCAAAGACACTGTATATAATACCTAAAGACACTGTATATAATACTTAAAGACGCTGTATATAATACCTAAAGACACTGTATATAATACCTAAAGACACTGTATATAATACCCAAAGACACTGTATATAATACCCAAAGACACTGTATATAATACCTAAAGACACTGTATATAATACCTAAAAAGACACTGTATATAATAGCTAAAGACACTGTATATAATACCTAAAGACACTGTATATAATACCTAAAGACACTGTATATAATACCCAAAGACACTGTATATAATACCTAAAGACACTGTATATAATACCTAAAGACACTGTATATAATACCCAAAGACACTGTATATAATACCCAAAGACACTGTATATAATACCTAAAGACACTGTATATAATACCCAAAAACACTGTATATAATACCTAAAGACACTGTATATAATACCTAAAGACACTGTATATAATACCTAAAGACACTGTATATAATACCTAAAGACACTGTATATAATACCCAAAGACACTGTATATAATACCTAAAGACACTGTATATAATACCTAAAGACACTGTATATAATACCCAAAGACACTGTATATAATACCTAAAGACACTGTATAAAATACCTAAAGACACTGTATATAATACCTAAAGACACTGTATATAATACCCAAAGACACTGTATATAATACCTAAAGACACTGTATATAATACCCAAAGACACTGTATATAATACCCAAAAACACTGTATATAATACCTAAAGACACTGTATATAATACCTAAAGACACTGTATATAATACCTAAATACACTGTATATAACACCCAAAGACACTGTATATAATACTTAAAGACACTGTATATAATACCTAAAGACACTGTATATAATACCTAAAGACACTGTATATAATACCCAAAGACACTGTATATAATACCTAAAGACACTGTATATAATACCTAAAGACACTGTATATAATACCTAAAGACACTGTATATAATACCTAAAGACACTGTATATAATACCTAAAGACGCTGTATATAATACCCAAAAACACTGTATATAATACCCAAAGACACTGTATATAGTACCTAAAGACACTGTATATAATACCTAAAGACACTGTATATAATACCCAAAGACACTGTATATAATACCTAAAGACACTGTATATAATACCTAAAGACACTGTATATAATACCCAAAGACACTGTATATAATACCTAAAGACACTGTATATAATACCTAAAGACACTGTATATAATACCTAAGGACACTGTATATAATACCCAAAGACACTGTATATAATACCTAAAGACACTGTATATAATACCTAAAGACACTGTATATAATACCCAAAGACACTGTATATAATACCTAAAGACACTGTATATAATACCCAAAAACACTGTATATAATACCTAAAGACAC
>JAQOOF010000129.1:57500-58730 GCA_029931835.1 Etheostoma nigrum
CTCTGAAATTTCTACTATTTGTACAACTGCAACACAGAGTTTCCCTTCGGGGATCAATAAAGTATTTCTGATTCTGATTCCTGATTCTGAAAATTAAAAAATAAAATAAATAAAATTTAAAGGAAAACAATTGAGATAAATATATTGTACAGCTTACATATGTCATGTGGTTTAACAGCTTTTGTTATACTGAAGCCTACAGTTATGATGAGTTATGGGAAATGTATTGCATGGCAGCGTGCACGTTGCTGTGACTCATCGCCACGTGCGCATGCGCGGTGCCAGTTTGGTGTTTTTCCGCCAGACGGCTCTACTGTCTTCTTCTTTTTTTATCGGGCGGGTATATAGTCCCGTGGGCTGTAATCATTCTGGGTGTTTCGTTGTTATTTGTGCACCGTGAAAAGAATTCGGACATATTTTACTGATGATGTTGTTATTATTTAATTAAAATAAGGAACAGATGACAGGTGCCGTGCCACAAAGTGATCGCCCTCCAGAGATTAGTCCTTTTGTCCACTTGCCAAAAAGTGATCGCAGCCTGTTCTACCTGTTACGGAAAGGAGGCGTCATGCCTTTCATGTCATTATGACTTCAACTTCAACTTATTACTCATTCAAATACATTTTAAATAAAGGCACGCAACATCCAGTAAGTAACATACAGTTTTAATATATATATATATATATATATATATATAGGCCTATATATCATAGGCCTATATATAAAATAGATATATAAAACACGCTTTTTGGCTGGATACCGGGAAAGATTACGCACACACACACGCAGGCAGACAAAGACACACACACACACACACAAAAACACACACAGACACACACACACGGACAGACATACAGGCAGACAAAGACACACAGACACACAAACATATACACACACATGCACGCACATAAACACACACACACACACACAAAGACAGACAAAGACACACAGACACACACACACACACACACACACGCATGCACGCACACAAACACACACACAGACACACACACGGACAGACATACACACACACACAAACACACACACACATACAGACATACAAAGAAACACAGGCAGACACACACACAAACACACACACACAGAGACACACACGCATGCACGCACACAAACACACACACAGACACACACACACGGACAGACATACACACACACAAACACACACACACACACACAGACAGACAAAGACACACACACACACACACACAAAAA
>JAQOOF010000130.1:0-58489 GCA_029931835.1 Etheostoma nigrum
ACATTCAAAACTGCACAATTTATGTTTAAAGTTAAAGAAAATAACTTACCATGTAACATACGTACAATGTTGAAGGAAAGAGCCGGGGGATATCATCTAAGAGGACTTTATGAACTACTGTTAAAAGCATGTGTTTGTGGGGTGAGATTATGGGATGGACTGAACAATGACATCAAAAAGACCCATACTATCAGTTAGTTCAAAAAGTGGTTATAAAAATACATTTTACTTATTCTAGAAGCATATTGTGTAGCTTTGCAATATATGGTTTGCTAAATGTAAATTTTAAGTTTTAATTTTTGCAGCAGGAATCTTCTTCAAAAATCTAACAATCACTCCTTTGATTTGAGGCAGACTCAGGCCGTAAACTAGAGGGTTATTAATGGGGGGGACCATCAAATAATTTAAAGATAAAACAACTGTGATGATAGGATTCATTTTATCAGCCTCAGATCGAGTCAATGACAGCTCACAGAAGACAGAGAGAGAATAGGTGATGAATGTGATGATGTGAGGCAGGCAGGTCTGGAACGCCTTTCCTCTGAATTCAGACGAGCTTCTCCTGCAAACAAGCAGAATACGGAGATAGGTGGTCTGGTCTGGACGCATAGAGATTTGTTGTAAAGTGGCATTTGATAATAAACATACATATTCACAATGTAATATTGTGTCTTTTTATCGATTTTTCACACTGATGTGAAATGACAAGAGACAATAATGACATGTTGAAAAAGGAAGGAAACCAACCCTAGTGGTCAACCAAACTAAATGAGGCAGGTGTTAAAGCCTGAGTCCTTTTTTTGGTGGTCCACTTTCCGGTCCACTTGGATGACAGATGCCTGCAGAACCCCCCTTATCATAGCAGCCTGCGCCACGCAACAATTATTGTTCAGCTACATTATCTGCAAACTTAAAATTGCCCCAGTTATTACTCTCTGCTGACTCGCCAGAAGATGGAGCTGTTGACTTGTATTTTCAGGATAGAAATGAAGTAAAGCAGTGATGATAAGATGAATCAGTGGTGTAGTCAAGTCAACCTTTGTCAAGTCCAAGAACAGGACTAGTCAGGGCCGAGTCCAAATGAAAGACAGAATAGAATCCTCTTCAAGACCACTTAGTTACCTGTTCATAATGTATGTTATGCAACAGACGCTATGTCTTTAATTTTAAGATAATCACTTTGCATTATTTTTTGTAATGATCCAAAAGCAAGTACAGTGTAACAACACTGTAGGATCAAATTAGGCTCTAGACATGTGTCACAGGGGTCCCTTAAAAAATACACATGTTCCCATTCTTGAACTTATCACGTGTCTTGAAGAATCCACAGTACAAAGTGCTCAGTGACATTGTATCTGTGGCAAAAATCAAAACAAGTTTTGCTGCTCGGCCTCTAATAATACAGGTAAAAACAATAGGGTCCACGCAGCTTTGCTGCTCGGCCCCTTATTATCATCAAGGGATTTATTGGAAGTTTCCTTGGGTACGTAAGGTATATCAAATGTGACCAATCACACTCATCCTAGAGCTGAGAAATATAGCACACCCAAAAGTAAATGAAAGAGCAAGACACTCCAATGGGGTTATTGACTGCTACCATGGAAACTGTTTTTTTCACTTCATCAAAGTACCAAAAATGGTAGACGTTCACAGTCGTAGGGCTTAAACTCGCTGTGAAGTGACAGAAACAAGTTGAGATGACAAAGAAAGGTGTTTATTTGACATAAACTGGGAGAACTATTGGGGAGTTGTGACCCTGGGAGGAAACCGGGAGAGGGCAATGAAACTCAGGGGTCTCCTGGGAAAATGGGGAGGGTTGGAGAGTAGGAGTGCAAAAGTAGAAGAAGTAGTGGGCACAAAAACTAGTGTTGTTATGATATGTATCAGCTCTGGAGCTCTCAATGTATCAGACTTTTAAGAAATCAATCCTGTGTTTATTTAATGTGACAATTGTGTTCTAAGGGTTCAAACCCTGAAGGGGGGTTGAGTTCATCCCAGGTTAAAGATTGGCCATAAAAAACACTTAAGAATACTTTGCAAAGGGCTTAGCAAGTAATTGACCATAACTCTAACTCTTGCAGCTATACTTCCTCTTTCTTTATCTTATCTTCTCTTATCATCATTGCAATATCTTAGAGAAATATAACTTACTGAGTTTTGATAGTTATTGTAAATTTTCCTATTTGTGCTTAATTTATAAAGTACTTCATGGCCTGGCACCACCTCCACTGTTGGAGTTTATTAAATACAGACACTCTCGGATCACCAGAGCTGTTGTAAACGGGGACTGTGAGGTTCCTTTTAGAAAAACTATCTATTAAAGGCAGTGCATTATGGAACACACTTCCTCCAACTATAAGAGAACGGCCCACTTTGGCCTCCTTTAAGAGCCAGGTAAAGCTGTGGCTTAGAGCTAACCAAACATGTGATCACCGCTAACTTGTGTTTACATTTAGTTTTTGTTGTCTTGTTTTTTTATTTATTTATTTATTTTATTTTTTTTACTACTGAATTGTCCTGTTTTTTCTTTTCTTTTTTTTCTTTGTATTTATTTAATTTTTTTTTTTTCTCTTTTTTTTCTTTTTGTTTTTATATGCTAAGTGTTATTATCCTATGTCTGTTTTTACTGTAACCCTAACCTGCCTATTGGACTGCAGATGGAAATTAGCCCTCGGGCTACAATCTGGCACATTTACGTGTACTGTCGTGCATGTTCATTAATGTGCACTGTCCTGAATTAATAAATAAATAAATAAATAAATAAATCCAGTAATTAAACAGAAACAGGACAAATGTATGTACTGAACACTAGAAACTTAAGGTGCGATGGTAAACTGACACCAGACAAAGGGGAGAACTCAGACTAAATACACGAGGCAACGAGGGCTGTAACGGTGACCTGATGAACAGCTGGAACTCATAAGACTAGGTAGACAATCACAAAGGCTGGAACAAGCACAAGGAAGGAAGTCAAACAAGACATCAAAAAAGAAATGGTAGTTCTAGTAGGCCAAGCCAAGTTCTCCGTCCCAACTCAGAAAATACGGACGCTGGGTAGTGCCCCTCAGCGTCCATTACAATACAGAAAGCACCATTCAGCATGTATGGAACGCACCGGGCAGAGCAGCAGCTCCACAGCGCTTTAAGATGACGTAATACAAAGAGCGACAGCGGTAGCTAATAGTATGAAAAGCCGACATTCTGTGTAGGAGGTTGGTTGGGGAGTTGGATGGGTCAAACAACACAGGACTTTCACCCTGTGTGTCACGTTCTTGACCCATGGGTCACAGAAACGTACCTTTTCCTAAAGCTAACTGTCCCGTTCGTGTGCCATATGCCATTTGAACGTACTTCCTGATCCCAGACCGCCCAAAGTGACTTGAATAGTTCCGACCAAGCATGTTTGACCGTTTGTGTGTGTGTGTATTTACTATATATATATATATAGCTTAAAATTACGCAATCTGATTGGTTAATGTCCATCGTCTAATAGGTATATATATAACACATATGATTCGAATTCCTTTGCACAATAAGTATCACTCTGCGTCTGAGAAAAAAACCTGTCAGACTACCAATGGAGGGAAGGCGTTCATCTGCACACACACTGCCATGACACAGACCTGGTTTTAATTCGCCAAGTATCCCTTTAAGTGTACACTATATTTACAATATTTCCACCTCTTTACCATGCTGTCAGACAGCCCTTTACAACGGGGAACTGAAGCCGTTATCTCTGCTCTCTTCAAAGCAACCAGACTCCTTTGACAAAAACAGTCATTTTACATATAGATCACGTGAGTGGCTGCTCTACCACTGCCTCCATTGGTAACTTTGTTTGTCTTATTGTGGGACTTTAGTGTTAAGGGTGAGATCGCTTTCACTATGAACCTAAATACAGTGTGTATTTCTAGCACATTCTTACTCCCATCGCACCAGAAAGCGATGCTTGGTCAGGTGCTTTTGGCGTTTGTCGATGACCCGACCACAAACGATCCTTCGGCAACATATTTGGTCTTGGTCGGGACTCTTGGCGTCAGTGTTGGACGCTCTCGGGACTCACGTCTAGCCGTATGGCGTTTGGAAACAGATTGGGGTTTGGGTTACTTTCCTTCTGGTTACGCAAGTGACGTTGAATGTGACCCTGTGTGAGTGCGTGTGTGCGTACATTGTCTTAAATATCTCAACAACAGTTCATCCGATTTACTGTCATCATGCTTCCTGGTACCCTATGAACTTGCGTTTGGGTTAGTTAGTTATGTAGAGTTACTTGGAGTCGTTTGGACAGCTTGGATATTGGATATTAATAAATAAATAAAATTCATTCAGAGCATTTCATTAAGAGGAAACTCAATAAAAAGGCTTCTTTTGCTGACACTATATCATATTGAGTTGCTGAGAGTTGCCTTGCATATACAGTGCTTTGGGGTCCTTTTGCAGGTAGTTTTGGTGTATCAATGGTTTTGGAGAAAGCTAAGCAATCGGCCCGTCCCAAACAGGCACATTTTCAATGGGCACCAAACTAGTCTTTTAATTTTCAGGAAGGAATTCAGATATATAAGCTTCTGGCTTGAGTATTTTGTTCAGTCTACATTTCTCTCTTCCTCTAAGAAGGACGAGGCTCTCTATCCTTCCCCGTCACATGCATGCCATGACGACATTTGTTTTAGGTTAGGGTGACCAGACGTCCCCGGTTTCCGGGGACAGTCCCCGATTTTGGTGACCTGTCCCCGGCTGGATCTGTCCCCGGAAATGTCCCCGGTTTTCACTGTGACTGACAGACCCAAAATTGGAATGAAAGAAAGAAAACTCTGACCAAACGGAGCCGATCGAGCAGCGCTGCTCAGAGCTCAGAGATGTTTTAGAAAGCCGTATTTTACCATGCTAAAATCACTGATTATTTACATGGAGTCTGGTGGAGATATGCTGCTCTATACACGCTAAAATCACTGATTATTTACATGGAGTCTGGTGGAGATATGCTGCTCTATACACGCTAAAATCACTGATTATTTACATGGAGTCTGGTGGAGATATGCTGCTCTATACACGCTAAAATCACTGATTATTTACATGGAGTCTGGTGGACTTTTATGTTTTAAAAAATGATCTTAATCTTTAACAGAAAGGTCAGCCTCCTTAGAAATCCTTTCCATAATTCCATAATAGTTATCAGACACTTAGAATATTAATCTGAGTCTGTCAGCAGCAAAACGAGCACTTTATGAACGTAAATACAAGCTGGACAATTATCCCATTAACTTCCATTGTAGCTTGTTTCTCTGCTGCCGACTGCAGCGATCTCGTTTCATACTGCATCAATGTCAAAGGAAAATACTTTCCTCAATAGTTTATATTGTATCCGATACTCAGCTCTAGGTCTAGTGTCCCCGTTTTAAGTTTTACAATAATTAAAAACATGGCGTGTTTTGGAGGTATTTACGCTTCTGAGCTGAAAATGTCCCCGGATGTTGTCTGAGAAATCTGGTCACCTTATTTTAGGTGTATTGTTGTCTGGATGGAAGCTGTATACCTTTAGAGTCTTAGAGCTTAAACTTGCTGTGTTGTGCCAAAAATAGGTTGATATGATGATAAAGGAAAACACTGTGAAAATGTATCATAAATTGGGAGAAATACAGGAAAGGTTTCACCACAGGAGGAAGCCAGCAGAGGGCAATGAAAAACAGGAGTCTCCTGGGGAAAATGGGGGGGGGGGGTTGGTAGAGTGCAGAAGTATAGATGAAGTAGTCTGCAAAAATATTAGACTGTTGCACTAGCTCTGGACCTTCAATATATCATCATACAAGTGTTTATTTGACATGATAAGAGTGTTTTTTCTTATTATTTTAAAATTAATATTAAATAAAATGATCATTTACTTAATTTGCCTGTTTAGTGAGCTTTGTCATACACACAAGGTCCCGTGAGATTTCTGCCTCTCTATGAACGATGTTTTGCAGCCCATTAGTGGCTCCTAAAGTTTGACAGAGAGGAAGTTTGTTCACACCTCTACAGGTTAGTCAGATGATGACATCTCGACCAATGAGGTGTCACTGCAATTAAAGGTGTGAAGACAGCATGAAAAAAATCAACATCTGATGCAATCATTACTCAACAGTGATGTTTTTAGTTGATATTGTGTCTGCCATAAGTACAATAATAATAATACAATCTAATCAATCAGAATGTTTTAGATCTTTAATAATCAAAGGGATTCAATAACAATGTGTGATGTCAGATAATTCGCTGTCAGTCACAAATCCACAGAGAATTATCTCCTGACTCTGCAGATCCTCTCAGCTTCACAAAGGTTTTTTTGACTCACTAATTTTGGGGGTTTTAAGGCCCAAAATGTTACTATTTTCTTTTTATTTGCTCAGCAGCACAAAGACACAGTTAGGGACGAGCTGGTGAATGTTGTGGATGATTTAGCAGGTAAATAGGGTTAGGGTTGTAGTACAGCCGGAGTACTGCCTTTTTATGATGCCTTTTTATGATGCAGATCTGGACACTCAACCAGAGATGCCGTGGACGTCACGCAGGCAAAAAAAGGCAGGAGAGGTTCCAGCACACTGTCATAAAATCCCCAGTTGCAGTAGCAATATGGTATTCTCTATCATCAACATGGACCAGCTAAGCAGCTAGTGGTTCCCAAGGTGGCCCAAAACACTGTACTTCTCTTGGGTCACTCTGTTCCCTGGGCTGGCCACCTAGGGAAGCACAAGAACCTGGCTCGCGTTAGACGGTACTTTTACTGGCCTGGTTTGCAGGCAGATGTTGCCCAGTTTTGTAGGTCTTGCCCTCAGTACCAGAAGACTTCAAGTAAAGGACAGTGTAGAACTCCACTCCAACCCCTCCACATAGTTAGCACTCCCTTTGAGCGTCTTGGTATGGATATTGTTGGTCCAGTTGAAAAAAGTAAAAATGGAAACCGCTAGATGTTGGTGTTCACAGATTACTTGTTAGATACCCAGAAGTGTTTCCCTGAAATCTGTCAAAGCAAAGATTGTGGCATTCTCCTTGGTCCAGTTCTTCTCTAGAGTTTGTTTCCCTCATGAGATTTTAACTGACCAAGGCACTAACTTTATGTCCACGCTTCTGAAACAGGTTTACCAACTTCTTGGCTCAAGAGTGTGCGATCAACCCCCTACCATCCACAGACGGACGGTCTGACAGAACGGTTCAATCAGACCCTCAAGCAAATGCTCCGTAAGTTTGTTAATGACACTGGTTGTAATTGGGATCAACGGCTTCCCTACCTCCTTTTTGCATACCGGGAAGTACCCCAGGCCTCTACTGGATTTTCCGCATTTGAACTGTTGTATGGTCATGAGGTAAGGGGACCACTGACCTTGCTTAGGGAGGCCTGGGAAGGGGACCAGCAGAGATAGGGGGTGTTAATGCCATCTCCTATGTTGTTCAGATGAGTGACAGGCTACAGAAGATGGCAGAACTTGCCCAGCAGCACATGGCGGATGCACAGCGGTACCAGAAAGAATGGGATGATAAGTCGGCACGGCAGAGGACCTTTGTTCCAGGTCAGAAGGTCCTAGTCATGCTGCCTACCAGTGACAGCAAACTGCTGGCAAAATGGCAGGGACCCTTCGAGGTGGAGAAGCAACTTGGAACCACCACCTACCAAGTTGCTACTGCAAGCCAACCATGTTCCAGCAGGGTGCTGCATGTGAACCTCCTAAAGGAGTTGGCTGAAAGACCTGGAAGGAAGGCAGAAGGATTTGCTGATCAGAGCGGTGGAGAAGGCAGAGGTAGTAGATGACCAGTATCTGCCCTCAGCAGCCCCAGCGGAACCTGACCTGGACCATCTGCCAGCTGATCAACAAAATCAGGTGAAAGCTTTATGTAATTGTCAAATATTTCAAGAGTACCCAGGTCGCACAAATATGGTGGAGCATGATATTGTGTTAAAGGAGGAGGCTCCAGTTAAACGAATGAGTTACAGGATCCCAGAGCGCCTACTGGTGTCCTTTAAAAAAGAAGTGGACCTGATGCTGTCTCTGGGGATCATCGAGCGCTCCAAAAGTGAGTGGTGTAATCCAGTAGTGTTGGTTCCAAAACAGGATGCCACAATACGGTTTTGTATTTCCGATACCTGAACTCTGTGTCAAAGTTTGAATACTATCCAACGCCACATATTGATGACACGATTGAGCACCTGGGGAAAGCAAGATACCTGGCCCAGCGCACACACCTAAACCATGTCCTTAGCTGCCAGTAGCTCTGCACAAGACGCTGATTGGCTGATATAGTGGACGGAGTGTCAGTGAATTCACCCTTTGGTTTAGATTAGATTAGATTATACTTTATTCATCCCACAATGGGGAAATTTTCTTATTACAGCAGCAGCATTTTCTTCAATAACAGCAAAAAACAAAAACACACAAACAAGTATTTTAAAGTGCGGTTGCCATGATACAAGAAACAATATTGCGGTGTAAGTGACGTTAAAATTCAATTGAATGTGCAATTAGAGTAATAAAGCAAGAGTCGGTAGCATAATATAAATTATATTAACCTGTGACCATAAATATTGAAAGTAAGTACTTGTAATAAAATAATATAAATAGCGATAATAAAGATAAGCAGAGAGTGTGTGGTGTAGATGGGAGAAAAAAGGAAGAGAAACTACAACATTATCAGGTAGTGCAGGTGTTGTAGAATCTGACAGCGGCCGGGATGAACGATCTGCGGAACCTCTCCTTCTTACACCGTGGGTGTATCAGTCTGCTGCTGAATAAGCTGCTCAGGGGCCCCACAATGTCATGTAGGGGGTGAGAGGTGTTGTCCATGATGGCTGTCAGCTTGGCTAACATCCTTCTCTCCCCTACTTTCTCTATGGGGTCCAGAGGACAGTCCAGGACAGAGCTCGCTCTCCTGATCAGACTATTGAGTCTGCTCCTGTCCCGGTCCGAGCTGCCCCCCCTCCAGCAGACCACAGCATAAAGGATGGCAGAGGCCACCACAGAGTCATAGAAAGTCCTGAAGAGAGTCCTGCACACTCCAAAGGACCTGAGTCTCCTCAGCAGATGGAGGCGACTCTGGCCCTTCTTGTATAGAGCATGGGTGTTATCAGTCCAGTTCAGTTTATTGTTTAGGTGAACACCCAGGAATCTGTAACTCTCCACTACCTCAATGTCCGATCCCTGGATGCTCACCAGTGAGAAAGGGGATGTTTTCCTCCTGAAGTTGACAATCATCTCCTTTGTCTTGCTGGTGTTAAGCTGAAGCTGGTTAAGCACACACCAGCTGACAAAGTCCTTGATAACCGACCTGTATTCCAGATTGTTCCCCTCAGAAACACAACCAACAACGGCTGTGTCATCGGAGAACTTCTGGATGTGGCAGTGGGTGGTGTTGTGCGTGAATTCTGAGGTACAGAGGGTGAAAAGGAAGGGGGAGAGCACCGTACCCTGAGGGGCACCTGTGCTGCAATGCACCACATCAGACACACAGTGATGGAGCCTCACATACTGTGGTCTGTTGGTGAGGTAGTCCGTAGTCCATGCAGCCAGGTGTTGGTCCACTCCGGCACTCTCCATCTTCACTTTGAGCAGCGAAGTCTGGATGGTGTTAAAAGCACTGGAAAAGTCGAAAAACATGACTCTCACAGTGCTCCCGCTGTCCTCCAGGTGGAGCAGCGATCTGTGCAGCCGGTAGATCACAGCGTCGTCCACCCCAATTCCAGGCTGGTAAGCAAACTGCAGGGGGTCCAGCTGTGTGCCCACCAGGGGTCGAAGGTGACGCAGGATGATCCTCTCCATGGTCTTCATCAGGTGAGAAGTCAGGCCAACAGGCCTGTTGACTGCTGTTTTGAAGCTAGCAGTTTGCCTTTTGGCCAACACTATCTTGGTATTTTGAAGACATACACTATCGGTCAAAAGTTTGGGGTCACATAGAAATTCCCATTGCACTCCATTGTAGACAGAATACCAGCTGAGATCAGTTGCATTGTTTTTTTAACCAGGGCAGCAGTTTTCAGATTACATTATGTGCTTACATAATTGCAAAATGGTTCTCCAATGTTTTTCTAGTTTTTTTTTTTTTAAATGATAGATTAGTACACAGAATGTGCCTTTGGAACATTGGATGAATGGTTGCTGATAATGGGCAATGAAGATATTGCATTAAAGATCAGCCCCCCACCCAAATTAGCAGGTATTCTGTCTATAATGGAGTGGTATGGACATTTATAAGTGACCCCAAACTTTTGACCGGTAGTGTAAGTGACCATATTTGGTCAGCTGGGGAGAACGACACAGCTTAGCCACCATAGTGAATATTTCACTGCTGCTTCACTTAGCTAAATGGTAGAGAGGAAACATTGTTGGTCTTCAACTCGCTGATTTGAGTCATCCAGCAGAGTTTTCTGGACCTATCAGTGGGATTGCTATGGAAAAAGCACACATGGCAGTACTCTGGTAAGACCAAATGATGTTTAACCATGTGTCCAGCTAATTTAAATAGCTCACGTTACTGTATTGTGTGATTTAACTTGATTTATTATTGTTTCTGGCGTTTTCATTTGCCAGGTGCAAATGTTTCACCAAACCAAGTTCCTTCCAGAGACTATTTAGCAGAGCCACCGTCTCTGCATCCAGATCTTAGCGTCTCCTGAGTTAATTGTGATTGGGTAAAAGAAATGGAAACAACCCAGAGTGTTGTTTTCTCCTATCACAGAATGCATCTGTGGTGTAGTGTTGGAATATAAAATGTTATATGTGTTTAAACACTGTGTGTGAGTTGCGATATAGATTATACATTCAAGCCAAAAGGCAAAAGCATTAGTTCAATATAAAAGGAGTCAGTCATGCATTAAGTTGTTTGCAATACTCCTTTTCTCTAAGATAAGGTGGTCTGGTACATTTCATTATAATCCAGCCTCTCCTAAATGTGTCGGAAGAAATTGGTTGTTAAGGACGCTTCCTGAGTCTGGTTCCTGTCCCTCTTCTACAGCTCACTTATCCTTTGCTTTGCAAGTCCTGAACTGAGAGTCATAAAACTTCAGTCACTTTCCAATTGAAAAGATAACGAATAAACACACAAACACAGCACCTCAATGTGACCTGTAGATCCCACCCTTTGTGGATAAATCTAGGGGTGAAAGAGCCAAAGAGTCAGACAAATTTGGGGGAGAGCCGTGTTAGGTTGATTCTTTATTTGTCTCTAGAATATTCTAATAAAAAGGATTCACACATCAACATCTGAGATTCTGACTACTAATTGACTGAACCCTGAGACCGGAGCAGGATTTTAGCTCCAACAATTGCCAGACTTTACTCCACTCGGCTGTAGTGACAGTGATGGAAATGCAAGACTTCTGTTTTAGAAACTTGAAAAGTTTTTTAATAAATAGGACAAATGAAAGGAAACAAGGGTAGAAAATGACAGAAGAGAGATTGGATAGAGAGACAGAGAGAAAGGCAGGGTTACAGAGAGAGTGATGAAGATGATGGTGGGATGTGCAAAGTCAGGGAGGAGGGGCATCAGCTTCAAACAGGGACTGAGAAAGAGGAGGGGATGAAGAGAATGAGAGAGAGATAAATCAGTTACATGACTCAGGCTTGTTCAGAAAGCTGCCGGAGCTGCAGCTATCTGCAGACCTCTGCAGATGGAGGTTGGGGACGGAGCCGAGCTCTGCTTTCCACAGTTCCCAAACACCTCCTGCAGGAAGCCCTCGTCTCCTTGGCCCCAAACACTGCTCATTTACATTGTGTGCTACTCCATCTCTCTGACCACTGTGACTCTCAACCTGCTCATCATCATCTCAATCTCCCACTTCAGGCAGATATTAACTTCTTTGCTTCTCTTTACAGGATTTGTAACTTTAAAATGTGAACAGCTGCTGTATATTTAGAAGAATTGTCTTTGAGTTAGTTCTGAATAATGTTGCTCCAAATGTCTTGAGACATCTCCAAATGATCTTAGATGCCAGAGACTGTTGTTCATGTCTACTCTCTTACCAATATTAATCATTGCTGTCTTTCTCAACCAAGTCATTTTAACTGTCTACTCTTACTGATATAGGTGGATTGAAAAATATTTAAACTAATATGTATTTTATATTTTTAATTTTGAGTACTGGTTAGGGTTGTTCTGTCAGCGTTGTTGGTTTAATGATACTTTTGTCTTTCCCTGCAGGCAGCTCCACACCCCCACCAACATCCTCCTCCGCTCTCTGGCTGTCTCAGACTTTCTAGTGGGCCTCGTGCTGATGCCGGGAGAAATCCTCAAAAAAACATCCTGCTGGTTTCTTGGTGACTTTGTGTGTTTTCTTCATAATTATCTTTCAAGCATCATTACCGCATCGTCAATAGGTGACATGGTGCTCATATCAGTTGACCGCTATGTGGCTATTTGTGACCCTCTGCATTACAACACCAGAATCACCTTGAACAGAGTTAAACTCAGTGTTGGTCTATGTTGGTTCTATTCTGCTTCCTACAGCTTTCTCATTGTGAAGGATGACCTGACTCAACCCGGGAGGTATAATTCCTGCTACGGAGAATGTGTGTTGGTCATCAACTATGTCATAAAAGCTGTAGACATGGTTTTGTCCTTTATTGTTCCAGTTACTGTCATCGTATCTCTGTATCTGAGAGTATTTGCCGTGGCTGTGTCTCAGGCTCGTGCCATGCGCTCTCACATTACAGCTGTCACACTCCAGCTGTCAGTGACTCCAAAGGCAAAGAAATCTCAGCTAAAAGCAGCCAGGAATCTTGGTGTTCTCATAGTTGTGTTTCTAATGTGTTTCTGTCCATATTACTCTGTTTCTCTTGCAGGTGACAGCTTGGTCAATGCTTCATCTGCATCCCATGTTCTCTTTGTGTTCTTTTGTAACTCTGGTCTAAACCCTGTGATATATGCCTTCCTTTACCCCTGGTTTAGAAAAGCCGTTAAACTCATAGTCACTCTTCAGATACTGCAGCCGGGCTCCCGTGAGACCAGCATGCTGTAGAGAGGCTGTGGAATGACTGGGATCAGACTCAGGATCTAAAAGGATTAAAGGAATGAATATGTAAATACTGTCAGAAATTGAAAATATCATTTTCCGAATGTCTTTAAGTGTAAATTGTGTATGATCAACAACTGAAAGGACTGATCTTCAGCTTTCTCTTGTTGTGTATTGTGTCTCTCTGATGCTGCTGCATTTAAAGAAAGAGTCATGAGCACCATATACTGTTTCTAGGTAATCACCCCGTTTAATGCAAGCTTTAAATTCACACATGTATGACACTTAGGGAACATTTCATCCCAACACAACAAAAGAGCTCCTAAGTCTTTGTATTTATGTCTCTGTTTGGTCAAAGCACAGAGAAAAAAATGTCCCTAAACAGCCCCACTTTCCTGTCTAGTAGAGAAAAGGAACACAGGTTGGCCAAAAGTGCCGTTTATATTTGATCGTGTATAACATGTCTTGTTTCTGTGACACAAATATATAAAGCAATATGATGTTCTTTTGGAAATAATTTAAACATTATGTTTGAAAAGATTATCTAGAATAAAATCTAACATTTTGTGACATATTATACGAAGGTTTAATCTGTCATTTGATGCCTCTTGGCTTCTTTATGCACATTAATATAACTTCTTACCTGGGGTGCCCAAACCTTCGAACCCCACTGTAAGTAGCATGACATACAATAATAAGTTAGACTTATTCATAATGTGATGTCCTGTCTTTTTATTGATGTTTTACACTATGTGATGTAATCTGGACTGACAATATGGGTCCCCACTTATTCATGAAATACTCTGCTGACTCGCCAGAAGATGGAGCTGTTGACTTTTATTTTCAGGCTAGAAATGAAGTAAAGCAGTTGTGATGATAAGATGAATAGTGGTGTAGTCCTTTGTCAAGTCCAAGACCAGGATTAGTCAAGACCCAGTCCAAATGAGAGACAGAACAATAGAATCCACTTCAAGACCACTTACATACCTGTTCATAATGTATGCCATGCAAGAGACACTATATCTTTTTATTTTAAGATAATCACTTAGTATTAATTTTTGTAATGATCCAAAAGCAAGTACAGTGTAACAACACTGTAGGAACTAAATTAGGCCATAGACAGGTGTCACAAGTGTCCCTGAAAAATACACATGTCCCCATTTTTTATCACATGTCTTGAAGAATCCACAGAACAAAATGCTCAGTGACATTGTGTCTGTGGCCAAAATCAAAAAAAAAATCTTTGCTGCTCGTCCCCTAATCATCATCAAGGGATTTATTGGAAATTTCCTCAGGTACGTAAGGTATATCAAATGTGGCCAATCACACTCTTCCCAGAACTGAGAAATATAGCACACCCAAAAGTAAATGTAAGAGCAAGACACTCCTACTGACTGCTACCGTGGAAACTGTTTATTTCACTTTATCAAAAGGACCAAAAATGTAGTCTATTTAGAACTATTGTGATAAGATGGATGTGGGTACACATAACATACACCACAAGGATGAAAGCACAATAGTAGCATAAGACATGATGATGGCATAATCTTTAATAAGTGGGAATGGATCAAAGTGACACTCCAAAACCCACTACGAAAACTAAAGATCAAGATGAAAGAGTAACATCAATACTGATGGCTCCTCTACCTTGTGGCTGTATTTCATTGAGTCAGCCTGGGTTGCCTCAGTAACATGACTTTCCTTAACTGGAACTGGACTGATTGTTAATCAGAACCAGGTGTGTTAATGCAGACACACATTTAAAATATGCAGGGGATGTTGCATGATGCAGCACAATGCCTGATTAGATACATGTAAGATCATCTTCCAACACCAGGTGCTCAGAGTCAGACCCTTTGAGGCCGTTGGCAGGTTCAGGTCTCAGGGAGCTATCATCTGGGTGATGTCTCAAGTGGCATCGAACACAGAGTAGAAGGGGCCGGCTTGCTTGAAAATGATGAATTTTAAAATAGATCAATAAATGCCAAACTGATGTTTAAGATGCTGTTTGTTGCATTGACTGCAGTGCGTAGATGATGACACAATTCAATAATTGTTAATTCACTTTTTTTAGATACAATTCTGAAATTTTGCAAATCAAATCTACAATGATCTTTGGGTGTTTTTTCCAGGAACATCAAATATTTATTTTGAAATAAATTGCAAGATTAGTTTATAGTACTGTAAGCAGTAAAATGTTTAGTTTTTGATGAATAAAAAATCTGAAAGGTAAATTTGTGGAGGACAATTTGGAGATGGAGTTGCTCAAATTTGGTGTCAAATGAAAGCCACATGTGGGAGGAGAGGGTTTAAGAAGAGAGTGAAGGACTGTAAAGTTTAGAGTTTTAGATAGCTGCAATGATGTTGTTTTAAGGAGAAAGTTCTGGACTCGTTCAACACCAACTAGAATATTTGGCGAGACCAATGGTCAAGTTCTAGACAAGTCTGAGTGCAATTTCCAACGAGTCCAAGACAAGTCTAAGACAATAGAAGAAAATGTCTCGAGTTCAGACTCAAACATACGCAATAGCAATGCCAGAAGTTATCAGTGGAAAAGAGGCAAAGCTCAAACTCACTCATAAAAAACCAAACATTTTCTGTTATTTAATGGTGTTCCTACAGTAAAAAAAAGAACATTTTCTGTTATTTAATGGTGTTCCTACAGTAAAAAAACAACATTTTCTGTTATTTAATGGTGTTCCCACAGTAAAAAAACAGAAACTTTTCTGTTATTTAATGGTGTTCCTACGGTAAAAAAAACGTCTTGGGTTACGTATATAACCCTTGTTCCCCGAGATAGGGGAACAAGACACTGCATCGGTTACGACACTATGGGAACGGCTTTAGGCATGACAGGGCTGAATGCGAATGAAAACTACTCCAATCCTATTGGTCCTAGTGAGAACGGTAGCATGTGACGGCATAACCATATAAGCCCGCCGGCACATAGCTCATTAGCTCTTTCATACATACAAAACACTTACCTTGAGGCAGCAGTAGCAACACATTGATTTCAGATGAGAACCGGGGGGGGGGGGGTTGTTAATAAGAAGCAAACATGGTATTTGATTAGGACAGGGACTATGTCAGCTAGCCAAAATGTTAGAAGAATCCACACATCTGGATGCAGCAGGGCTTGTGTACAGAGGTTTTATTTGTATTGCCATGTAAAAAATAAATTCACACCTCTTTTCTGGTAATGTATCTTCCTTGAGAACTGTGCCTCATGGAAGCACAAATACTTTGCAGCCTGAACTGATGCAACAATGACCAGAGGCCAATAAACACATCAGGGTTCCCCCAGTGTAGTGTAAGCCAGGTGGACCACCAGGCATGTATTGCCCACCCACCAGGCCTTACCCACTGGGTGGGTGGGTGTTTTTTAACTCCAGTTACAATGGGGAGGCTCGGGTGGAAAATTAGACGCAGTCATATTTGCAAATCTCCAGTCAGCTTTTAGCACTGACTTACTGCAGAGCCCTACGGAATCAGACCGGAAGGTTTTCACAAAGCCCAAATGTTAAAATTCGGTCCACGATTCTGTTATTAGAGAAACTATTGGGCTCTACATTCATGCTGCTATCAGTCTGGGACTGGCCCCTTGACCATGTTTTATAACTATTTTTCATTATGTCCATTCAGAGGTCAGCTGATGGGCCAGACTGGAGGAGGGAACCACAGCATCTGTTTGCAGCTGTGAGCCTTCAATGTACAAAATGATATTTGTTCCCATAGGGATGAGATGAGGAAAATCTGTGTCTTCCTGTTCTCTGTGAAACTCCACACCTGAGGTTTTTGTCCCTGGTCAGTTTAACCTGCACCACCTCATGCAGAAAAGGAAGTCAACACGCAGCCAAAACGTCTGTAGCGCCACTTTCTCTACTCTCCCGGTGGATGGAGAACCTGGATGTAGGCTTTCTTCCTCTTGCCTTTGTCTCCTGGTAGTTTAAGGTTCTGCTCTGTGACGTCGCCCTCCTCGCCGGAGTCGGACTCCTCCTCCTCCTCCTCCGACGACGTCTCCTCTCCATCTTCTGAGTCGCTGTCTGACCCGCTGAGCTCCACCAGCGCCACGTCCTGAGGGACAAGAAGAAGACACCAAAGATTAACCAGGACCTGGGCTGCATGTTGTTACACTTCTCTCTCCCCGTTCAAATCTAAGCTGTCCTATACAAACAAAAGGCCTAAAATTCCTCCACGAAAAATCTTTAAAAAAAACTAAAAAAAAGATTAAGCAGGACCAACGGACGGGATCCTAGCCCTTTTTTTTAATATTCCCTTGGGGGATCATTAAAGTATCTATCTATCTCTAGAAGGACAAAGAAATTGCAAAAGTAAAAATGACAGTACTCTCTCCTCTTCCACTTGGGCACTTGGCTTTTCTTCACTTTTTGAAATATGCCTGTTATGTGACTATGGTATATCACATGATGCAATCAAATCACACAACAAATAATGTCAAAACGACTGAGAAGCAGCCGGCTGCTCACCATCTCGATGACCCTCTCGGCCTCCTCCACGCTCTCTATGTCGAAGCGTCCAGCAGGAGCTTCAGCCATCTGCAGCTGCAGCTTCTCGTTGGCCGCGGCCATCTGAGGCAGGAAGGTCTGCAGCCGCTCCAACACTAACACAAAGCCAAACAAAGCACATAGCATCACACCTCTGGCTTTAAAAATACAGAGCTGGGCGGCTCTGTATATGGGCGTACTTTTACTTAAGTAAAAGTATCTGAACACGTCTTCCAGCACTGATGGTAACTAATGGACAAACAGCATGCAGGGAAGGGATGTGTGGTCTCACCGCTGCTTCTCGGGACTCTCTCTGTCTGCGGGGGTCTGCCAGCCTTTGGCTTGAGGAGAAGCTTCTCACTGAGACCTAGCAGCACAACAAACAAGCGCACAATGAGTTACACCAGGACCGGGTTATCTATAGGGAAAAAGAATCAAATCAAGACACAAGTTGATGCAAAGGCAGCACAAAGTCCCAGTAAAGGGACATTCCCTTATATGTATGGGTCACTGAACGGCACAGAGTTCAACTGAGTAGAGGGTTTTTTCACAGCAGTGTTGAGTGGTGTAGAAATGTCTCGCTTACTACTGTAGACCTTAAAAATGATGTCAACGCTGCAGCTGTCCTATTTTACGTTAACCGTGACGTTAGCTACGTTAAAACCCTCTTGGACGTAAGACACATTATAGTCGTTATAATGGAAACTCATGTGGACACTGAGCAGTTCCTGGAAGAAAATATTATGTATACTTAATCACAGAACGGACGTTGAACCAAGCCGTAGCTAGTTAGCTAACTTTTTAGTGTGTCGTAAATTAGCTAGCTAAACTCAGCTAAGCTAGCTAGCTAGCTAGCTAGCTAAACACCGGCATTTCTCATTCAAATTAGCGGCGTTTTTCTTCCAACATTATAACTGCGGATAAACGTATTCAAACCTTTTCCGTTCCCACATGAAAGCAATGCCTTTGAACTTGTTTTCTTGATGTTTAAATCCATTTTTAGAGGCAACGTTTGTATCAACATGTGTTTCTCTCATGCACGTATTAGCTAGCTAGCTAGCTAGCTAGCTTGCTAGTAAAACCAACATCCGGGTAGTTTCCATCGAGGAAGGCAGGAAAATGACCATTTAAGCAGTGATTTATATAGCGCCCTCTCCTGTTTCGGAAGACTTCACGAAATTAGACAGTGAAGTTGGCTGTAAAATCGCAAATTACAGAAAAAACAGAAAAAGTAAAGAACAAAGATGTTGCCTATCTAAAGTAAATAACTTCAGATTGAAAGTCATTAACGTCATGTGTGACTATGTGAAAACAAGGTAACCAACATTTTCTGATGCACCTCATGCTGCACCTTGTCCAAAAATCCTACTTTGTGTTTTTGTGTATTTGTTGTTGTTGTTAAAAACAGGGTAGTGTATGCTACTGTAAGACTATGGGAAGCATATTATTACTTCACTTTTTTTTTTTTTTTTTTTACAGGTATAGCACATTTCGATAGACCACGCATGAGCAAAAGTAGCACATCATCAAGTGAGCACATCTCCACGATAACACCTGTCAATGTGCAATTGCGGATTCCAGCCACTGTTTTTCAAACCGAGTAGTACATCTGTCCAACATAGACGACCTTTGGCGGCACTTGTTTACTGTGACGCGGCTAGCGCTCGGCTCTCTGGCTCACTGTCAAGAAACAAGACTCGCATCTCTTTTCCTGTGTCAAATGTCTCCGTGCCAGAAAGGTAAGGAAGGAGTCAAATACGACGACGACGACGACAATAATAAGTTGTAGTAACTAACGTCGTATACTGTTTTCTCCCGGTTAGTGAAGAAGCAAGCAACGCTAGGGAGCCGTGCTTCCTACTGTTTTGATTTCTATCGTTGCTATGCTAGCTAACATAGCAAAGTGCTAGCTAGCATTAACACATAATTCACAACCATTATACTATATTAGCTAGCTAGCTAACAGCTAGCTAGCTAGCTGTTGGCGTAAGTTTAACGAACGCCCTAACAGTAGAAATGATACCATAAAGCAACGACTTATGAATACAGGTATATGAAAGGCCGGAATTTAGACGTATATATATATATATATATATATATATATATATATATATATATATATATATATATATATATATATAAAAGCTTTGGCGCCGGACTACATCATCTACATTTAAGCGAAGTAACGACAGTTACTACGTTATAATCAATTTAAATATTTTTCCACTTGCAAAAAAGTGACAGACCTTTCAATAAAGGGCTATGTATGCCTGAAAATGACTTGATTTAATAAATGAGGTTTATATCGGTCAGATTATAGCTCACCCGCTAGTTTTTCCCAGTTGAAATACCTTTTTTAAAGGGGCAATTCAACCCTTAAAATGCAATCTGGCACCTGCCAAAAAGAGATTGCAGCTCCTACCTTGTGTTTAAAAGGTGGGTTTGCCTCAAAATGACTTGATTTCATCCATGAGGTGTCAGATTACAGCCCTGCCAGGACTTTTTACCTGTAGAAATACCTTTTTAAAAGGCCAATACAACCACTAACACGCAGTTTTCCAAGTAAGACATGGACATACATATATTAGTATATCAAGCTCCCAAAGATGGCAATCAGGTTTTGGCAGATGACCACTTATTTGGACAACAATAAGTATCAGAAAGGCTTATTTTCTGCTTTTGCCAATGCGCTCCGTCAGCATGGATATTTTTTTCCCAAAATATATGCGTCTGGAAGCACCAGAGACACAAAATAACATTCAAAATCCCAGAAAATAGGGATTCTTTTTCTTCTTCTTCATAATATGGGCACTTTAACACAATCCAGCAAAATGGATTTTTGCCTAACAGCACTACGAGACACTTGTTTAGTGTCGTTAACAACAAATTGGCTACAAATTGACCCTGTAGCTACCGTAATGATGTGTTGGGCACTTTGAATTCAAACTCCCGTCACTCATGGCGATGTGAAGTTGCACAGATTTATCAATAGAAGCCAGCCGCTCCACATCTAGATCCTTGGTTCTCAGGTTACTGAGGATTGTGGATGTTTTGGTCCTCTTTCTAAGAAGAGTCTCAGCTGGTCCATGACGGTGCAATGTCATCTTAAAGGGTCATTTAGTTTCCACCTGGCATATTTTTACATGTAAATGTGTGAATGAAGGCTTTAGGGCTTAGGGGTTTAGGGCTGCACAATATGAGGAGAGTATGTAATTGCAATCATTTTTTTAAATAATATTGCGAATGCGATATGATTCACGATATTGGAGGGAATTATGATTTTTGTATCATTATTCTCCTTTTCATTGAAAAATATGAAAATAAAAAAACGATCATATTTACATTTTTGCAAGGATCTGTACCAAAAGTATGTTTTCCTGCTCTCATGCTGGATGACAGGAGATGAGACACTGCAGCCCTGTAGCACACCATGAGTCTCCAGAGTCTGGGAGGAGCTATCGGGGATTCCCTAGGCTCTAGCCTGACGGTGCGTATGAGCGGAGCAGGCGGCGGCTGGAGCTCTCTCTCTGCACGGATTGCCTCTCTATTCCAGACCATGGTCCCCACCGGTTACACCAAGCTACAGGAGGAGCGGCTAGCCATGGTGGACATTGGAGCCAAACCCGAGCCCGTCTCGCTCCAGAACGGCTACAGGCAAGAGACGTCGCACGTAGAAGGCCGCCGGCTCCTGGACCGGGCCTCTCGCTCCTCCGTGTCTCTATCCGACTGTGGGGACGGAGGCTACTCCGAAACGGAGCCCATGCTGGCCGAGAGGAGGCTCTCCGGCGAGGAGGCGGACGAGGAGGCAAGAAGAAGAAGAAGAAGAAGGGGAGGAGGAGGGACAGAGATCGGCCATGCAGAACATGCCCAAGGAGCCGCTGCTGGCCATGGCGCTGCAGATCTTGCTGCCTTTCCTGCTGGCTGGATTTGGAACGGTTTCAGCTGGAATAGTGCTGGACATTGTGCAGGTAAACTGAGCTACAATGCAACCATTATTTGGAAAAGCAAGCAGCGTGGTTGAGAGCTAGAGCAAGGCTAATTCCAAGTAATTCCTGAGATATGGGAACATGCAACTAAGAAATATGGTCAGTCAGACAGCGGGTTGGAAACAACTCAACAGTTTATCTAGATTGTCTAAAGTACTTTTTTTGGAAATTAAAATCAAAAGTAAGGCTAGTATTTGTATTTATTATAAGGATCCCCATTAGCTGTGTCCTAGACGGCCAGCTAGGCTTCCTGGGGTCCAAAACAACATTAAATTGGACAATATTTAAACATTTCATGACTCCTACAGAAAAATAAAGAAACATAATAATAATAATAAAACTTAATAACTGGTGTTCTGTATTTTGTGCTTGTGTCCCCTGCAGCACTGGGAGGCGTTCCAGTACATCACGGAGATCTTCATCCTGGTACCGGCTCTGCTCGGCCTCAAGGGAAACCTGGAGATGACCCTGGCCTCGAGGCTGTCCACAGCGGTGAGACAAACGCACATACACACTCACTAGTGGCCCCACCAAACAATATTATCACAATACTTTACAAGTTGCAACGTATTGTGATATTCTGTGATGTATTCCCCAAAGGAAAACATCTGTTGTTGTTTTTTTTTTGTTTAACAAAATTATTGTTATCCCTTCAAAGTGATCAATGCTATTTCACCATAGACCATATATTATATTCCTAAAATAGAAGTACTTTAATCTAAGTAAAGAGCAGTCTATAGTGTGATAGAAGGCTAAAATCTGAGCAGCAGCTGCTGTATTTAGGCGCTACAGAGCTCCGGGACGCCGGCTACCAGCGGCAGGTGTTTAGCCGCCAACAGGTGACTCTGAGCCCGGTACAGGCACCGCCAGATGACGGTGCTTTCAGGGGCTGTGGTGGTGGAGTTTAGCCAGAAAAGGTGACCGTCGTGCGGCGATGACAGTTAGGTTTAGGAAAACGATGCTCCCGAGGAAGAAACAGGCATTTCCTGGGTGAAAGGAATTCGGTTCTCCGTCTTTATGTTGACACCGCGTTGTGCTGTTTCCTTTTGAGATTATTTTCCACTGGATATTGAAGTGCATAACACAACCGCCTCAGCTTTTTTTCACAAATCGCACCCTTAATGTATCCATACAGTATTGCCAAGTAAAATATTGCAATGCTATGCTGTATCGATCCCCCCCCCCCTTGTACACACACTGTCTCTTTCTGTGAACACAGTGTCAGAATGACACACTAGCAGGGAAGTATTTTTATGTTCAGTGTGACATGCGAGGAAACCAACTAATTCCCCTGTGCACGCTCCGTTGGAATGGATTATGGCCTAGCCGACTGAAAGCTGTTTTTTTTATTTATTATGTCTCAAGGTTTCCAGCCATGAGACACAATATGTTCTTTTAACTTGTGTAGACGTGTGAGGTCATTGTGTGGGTGCGTTTGTTTGTTTGTGTGGCGTTGCATCATTCTCTGCGGTGGCGTCTCGTCTGCACAGACTAAGCCTCTCTCTGCGTATAGTTGGTCAGTCACCTCTGTGACATCCCGGACCCTAATTACAGCTGGAGCGTCTTCTGTCAGGCCAAATGGAGACCAAAACACAACAGTGTTACACACTGATGGCAGCATTAATGTAGAGCCCAATCGTTTCTGTGGTAACAGAGTCATGGACAGTATCGCAAAATTCAGAAATTAAAAAGCCATGAGACCGATTATTTTTGCAGCATCTGGAAGGCATTTTGGTGTGCAGGCTTTGCGGATTAGGAGTGTGATAGAGGAATTTGCTGATGAAGTAGAGTGAGGGGTGATTTCCTGTAGATGGGAGGTGGGACGGGCTGCTGCAACCAGGATGCTAATACACTGCTCCACTTCAGATCTCCCTTAGCAAACAGTGTAACAATTCATTTTGCGACTGGATTTCCTTTTCTTTATTCATGTTTTAAACCCTGCACTTGTTCTGCAGAACCTGTGAGTTATGTCTCAGTGTGTCCACGTCTCTGCGTTTGTCTCCACTACTCAGGCTCTAGCACAGGAAAAAGGGGAAAAGCCCTGAAGAAGTGACACAGCAGAATTCTCTCTTTGTTTGGTTTCTGGGTCTTCCTGTCCGCCCCCGGCTCTCGGCATACACGCTCCAAATTCGCAGTCCTGTGTCAACACGGACAGCAGAGCTCAGTGGGAGCTGACGCTCCTCAGTCGTGTCCCAAAAAGACTCTTTTTGGGTCTTTGGGTTTCATGTTCTCCTAAGACAGACAGTGATTTGCAGTGTGGGGAGTTGTGCATGGCTAAGATGTTCGGGAGGACTTTATTAAATGTAATCACAGCTGTTTTGAACTGGTGAAAATGTTACTTTTAATTGAAATGAGTGTAGATTTTTGATCTTGCCATAGTACTCCCAGTTACACAGCAACTAACTGGGACTACAGATGATGAAAGGAAGGATTTTTTTTTAAAGGTTTATTAATTAAAAACAAATTAAAACCCAGGCTCACCTCCAGCTCATTGTTATTGTTTGATAAAGCTGCAAAACCGAGCTAAAACGATAAGCTATGCTACATGATAAAGACACACTGCAGCAATTTAGTATTGCATAAGAAGACTCGCAAGAGACAGAAGCATGGTCAAAATTGAAGAACCGGTGGCTGAGACTTTTACAGAAGTAAAAAAGCCTTTTCATATTAAGGATGTTGGTTTTTGGCCAAAATGTCAGAACCATCCAAGGTAGCTAGGAAATTGTGAAACAAAACTTTATATGAAGTCCATATAATATCAACCTTGCTTGCTTTTATTCACAACGTCATGGAGAAGTACTACACCCCCCACAACCCTAAGCGTAACACCGACGTCTCTGATTGGTGGAGCTCGCTAGTCCCATGGAAGTGGTTGCCCATGCTGCAAATAACTACAGAAAGCTGCAGAATGCTTCTTTACACAGTCTTGTACCTTTTGCCTTTTTCACAATGTTCTTTTGTGCCGAATCAAATGTTTTATGTTCCCACAAAATATCATTTTGCAGCTGGTTGGCTTGGTTCCAAACTTATAACTCTTTTATATAAGCATTTAATGAATGTGGGGATAGTGGATACTGGAAAAAAAGCTTCAAGCAGCAATTCTACAGGCCAAGCAATCAGGCCGTTCAATCAGGCCCATTTAGAACGGGCGCTCTCATGGGGCTCTGGCATACTCACATAGAAAACTCACCGAATGTTACTAATTGCTTTCTTCATTCTGTCCCACCTCAAACACAGGTGAACGTGGGCAAGATGGATTCTCCCATAGAGAAGTGGAATCTCATCATAGGCAACCTGGCACTGAAGCAGGTAACACACACAGTTTAGCCCTGATTGATTTGTGTTCCACATTAGGCACAACATCTCACCTGCATGCTATCCTGTTTATGTGACACTATGGATGGTCTGTAATATTCTTGGTACACGTTGCCGCTGACTGCCAGTGGTGGTCATTTTTTGGATTTAGATTGGCGTTCACTCAGACTGTCTGTGTAAGACTACGTAGACTACGCTCTGCTAATCATCTACCCACACACTGATAAAGAGAGCACATGCAGTGTCACTGTGTTTTCACAAACTGTTTGTCCGATTTGTCACGCAATAACACACATGTCAGCAGGAAGAACGTCTACCTGGACATGATGTTACTCACAGTAGTACACAATCATGGTAATATGGACCATTACCTGGCCTCCTGCTAATCCTGTAAGCACTGCTTTCGCACACAGAGTTTGTGTGTTTTCTCTACTCCAGTAAAAGAGCAGACGCTCCCTCTCTCCTCCAGGTTCAGGCCACCGTGGTGGGTTTCCTGGCTGCCGTAGCAGCCGTGGTTCTCGGATGGATCCCGGAAGGGAAGTTCCAGATGAGCCACGCGGTGCTGCTCTGCTCCAGCAGCGTGGCCACGGCCTTTATAGCCTCCCTGCTGCAGGGTAAACACACACACACACTAGAGTGCGGATCGGGCCGGATTTTTCTGTCCGAGCCCGGCCCGCGTCCGACAGAGCAGTAACCGAACCCGACCCGAGCCCGACAGGCATTAAGATATTTATGTCCGAGCCCGACCCGAGCCCGACACAGTTAAAATCGCATTTGTTTCTCATACTAATGACACATGTACGTTTGTTTGTGTGGAAAGCCGCTTTTATTAAGCAATTGTAGGGAGGCATTCGGAAATGTCAACAGATGAGCGCATCAATGCACAGCTGACTTTCCTTCGTTTTCAATAGTTTTAAAATCTCCTGCGGCCAACTTCTTTTTAACATCTTCCATCGTTGCGCTGCCACATGTAGCTTAATACGCACGTCTTTGGTTGTCACAGCACACAGGAAGACGGATGTTAGGGTAATATTTTAAGCTGTTTTAAATTCAAAATGTCCAATGCCTTATCGCGCTGATGTGACCGAGCCCGACCCGAACCCGAGCATCCTTTCTAAAAATCTGTCCGAACCCGGCCCGACCCGTCGGGTCCCGTCGGGTCCCGTCGGGCTCGGGTCGGGTATCCATCCTCTAACACACACACACAGAGACAGATGAGCACCCCAGTTTAAAATAAGCTGTTAATACTGTGACTGGAGAAACTGGGTCACTTCTGTCCCCTTCCCAAACAGGCGTTGTTATTAATCCCACATGCAGTTGAAAAACAAGCATGTGTCTCTGACTGACTGGTTGTGTAATGATGTCTGAAGGCACACCGGTTACGGGATGACCGCTGACCCTTTTTGTGTCCCGTTCAGGTATCATCATGGTGGGTGTAATTGTGGGTTCCAAGAAGACGGGCATCAACCCAGACAATGTAGCCACACCCATTGCCGCCAGTTTTGGGGACCTCATTACCTTGGCGATCCTGGCCGGGATAAGCCAGGGCCTCTACAAGTGCCTAGGTACGTGAAATAGTTCCTCCTTTAGAGGACATAAGTACATCAGGAGTGGCTAGCGATGTCCAATGAGCCACCAGTCTGCATGTTTTCATTACAACAGAGGGATGGGGGGGGGGGTGATACTTTTCGTGGCAATACTGTACTGAATTGGCATTTATTTTTCTTCCTTTTTTTTTTTTTACATAAAAAAAAAGTTTAACTCTGAATCCAGCTTTTTAAATGTTAATATTTTTGGTAACACTTTGAAGTTAGCTACATAAGACTGACACGAAGCTGTCATGAAACATCATCAAGTCCATCTTATGTAGATACTCAGGCTTTTGGAAAACACGGATTAATATGTATGACCTTTTTATAGACCCAACAACTAATGGACATTTAAATGAATCGTTTAAATGATTTCCAATCCCTTGATTTGGTAAATTTTCTCTCAGTTAGAAATGGTTGTAAAGCCCAGATTTGATCTTTCGGGGGTGGCTTTTGTAGTGAGACACTTCCCTCTGTCGGCCAGCAGAGGTCCGTCCTGCTTCTCTTTAGTTACAGAACAGACCGTGCCTCTCCCTCCCACCACCACACATTCCCCATGTTTAATTCCTGTCACAACCAGACCTCCGTTGCACCACCTTGTCTCACTTAATACAGCGTAGACTGGGTTTCCTCTTGGAAAGACTCAAACTAATCCTGTCTAGTCTAATTGCATGACACAGATGTTAACCACAGTGAAAGGGAACAATTCAGCGCTGTGAGCTTAATGTATTAAACACACTTCAGATTTCCGATTTCCATGGCAGTGCAGTTCATTGAGGCCGTCTGGCTGTGTCACTCTCAGGACAGTGGCTCTGTTGTCCTCGAGCCCAGCCATGTCGACACTTTCCTAAATTGGAACGGTCAGTTTACTATCCGCTAAACACAGTATAAATCACACGAGTACTAGGGCTGGCACGATATGCTTATTGTCTCGAGTCTTTTACGATGCATGGGTTTCGATTCGTATTGCAATTTTCATTTCATGCCATTCTAGAAGGATTGCAAGTCGATAGTACTTATTACTTATTAACATTTTCCTTTCCTTCTTCAACAAAGTTAAAAAATACACTGCATCGTGAGACATTTTTTGAAAACTTTCTGAAACAGAATACACATCATATGTCAGTCTGACATTTATTTCATTTGGAAAGAAGAACATAAGATGGATTCTGTGTTGCTGGAATCAGATATGATGTAGTCGCTGTCGGCTGTGCCGTACAAACAGAAAATATTTAGGTCGATCATTGGAAAAAAATTAATTCTAGGGTACAAGCGGCCGAAATGGGTTTCCTCAGGAGGGTGGCTGGCGTCTCCCTTAGAGATAGGGTGAGAAGCTCAGTCATCCGAGAGGAGCTCGGAGTAGAGCCGCTGCTCCTTCGCGTCGAAAGGAGCCTGTTGAGGTGGTTCGGGCATCTGGTAAGGATGCCTCCTGGAACACCTCCCTAGGGAGGTGTTCCAGGCACGTCCAGCTGGGAGGAGGCCTCGGGGAAGACCCAGGACTAGGTGGAGAGATTAGATCTCCAACCTGGCCTGGGAACGCCTCGGGATCCCCCAGTCGGAGCTGGTTGATGTGGCTCGGGAAAGGGAAGTTTGGGGTCCCCTACTGGAGCTGCTGCCCCCGCGACCCGATACCGGATAAGCGGATGAAGATGGATGGATGGATAATTCTAGGGTAAAGATTCAAATTGAAAAATCCCCCCTCCACCACCGCTAGAAGCCAGAAGCTGCAGGAGCCACGTCGAGTGCAGTCAGTTTATATTTGAAGTGCTTTGAACAAGCAGGATTGTTACAGAGAGTTTCACTGAGATGGCTCAACAAGACATAAAAGCAGCACCACCAAGAAATGGGATCAAAGCCTGTGAGCATGCACAGTTGTGGGCCATTTCAGGGCAGTCCATGAGAGAATTTAAACCATCATGTAGACAAACGGGGAGGAATGGCTAGGTTGGGTCTAGACTCAAATACTAAGAAACCGACTGCATTTACACCTGCAGAATGGGAGTCATATGCAGACATCCATTTATTATGACAAATTGCCCACAATTAAAAAGAAAGGGGACATTATCCGCCGTGCTTTTTAGTATTTTTATTAAATTCACCACATCATTACTGGCATCCATAAACTGGCACAAGCCTGTGCCTGGAAAAACAAGTGCCAGAAAGCTGACCAGCTCCAGAGTTAGATGCCTGGATTGAAGTTTGTGTGCTAATATATTTAACAGACAATTTTAAAGTAGCAATTTTCAACAAAAAAAACCCCATATGGAGTTACAAAGTAGGAGAGGTGTTTGAAAGTTGTCTTTGAATGACATCATTAACATAGGAACAAGTGAGTGTCCTGGGTAATTTAATGATATTCCAGATGTATTTCACGGCCTTCAGTTTTAATACTTCATGGGCTTAGAACCGAGTAGCCCCAACTCCAAATCATTTTCTGTATCCTTATGTCTCGTGGGTTTCTCTTTAGGGGACTATAGCGGCATCAAAGGTGTTTAGGGCAGCCGTGAGATCTCTTCCTAGGAGAAGGGGGCCTTTCTTTACCACAAAAAACGTGGATGAGGAGGTCATAACTCCTCTACTCACCGTGATGTGTATGCGTCCAAGCACAGGAGTTATTTTCCTTGTGTAGGTCACCAGCCAACTAGTAGGTGGGTGACTTATCGTAGGTGTGGTGTGGCAAAATGGACACCGCAGAGCCACAACTACTCTATGCTCATTGGCAAAGGAAGCAAATGTACTGACAAGGGTCTCTTAAGTTCAGCACAGTCTGAGTAGGCAGCTCTATCTCATGTACATCACTGGTTTGGAGTGAGCGGCACACGCATGCAAAATGTTCCACTTTATTACAAGATTTACACGTTGCCTTGGCTGCAGGGCACTGAGGGAAATTAGCTACATGTGTGTGTGAACCACATCTGACACAGCTACGAGAGGATGTAGCGGTAGGCAGGCTTCTTAAGCCCCTGACGCACCGACCAGACGGCCGACTCTCGGCAGTCTCCCCGAGTTGGTCAAAGTGCCTCTGAACACACCAAAGCAATGAGACGTCTCCGTAACAGCAGGCGGCGCTCATCTGTATTGTCTGTAATACAAACCAGCAGCTGATTGGATGAACAAGTCACATGGATCTGGTTCCTTCAAAGCCAGACTGTCATGGCGGCTTGTTCAGAATACGATCTCATATTTTACTAAAATAGTTTGCTGAAACGTGTTTCTGAAAAACATCTTAAGGAGAAAGAGGCCGTGCAGCTGCCTTAATCTGTCTTCATCTCACACACACACACACACACACCGACACACACACACAGACAGCTGCTGAATCTGTCTTCATTTCAGATTGACAAAGGTCAGTTTGAAAGATTTTGGTCAGATTCTGAGAGACTCTCGTCACTCTCATCCCGCTCCTTGTTTGTGGGTTAGCTCTCCACCAATCAGATTGGTCATTTGAGTCTGACTGCCGGCAGTGCTCGCCTTCCGACCATGTCAGGTCGGCCAAAATTAAGGCCGACGGCCCCTCCGATGGACGACTAAACGAGTCACTGACCTCGCCAGACTGTCTGACGGCCGATTATCGGGTTGGTGTGTCACCGCTCTTAGAGTCTAATGGGAGAAGTGAACAAAAACACAGATAATAAAAGTAAATTCTGGACCCATTTTCCAAGCCACATATGTCACAGGACATTCTGAAACCATTTTCCAGACAGCCAAATCAGGAGAAAATTAACTTTTTTCCAAACCTGGTTCTTTCTCTGTAGCAAACTCTGGCAAGATCTAGCAACACTGATACTCTAACATCAAATAAAGTTCATGAACGCCTTTAAAAAAAAAAAAAAAAACAGCGGCTCAATCCCAGAAGTGGAACATCCTGGATATAGACTGGAGCTTATCAGAGCTTTTTGGAAGTTTTTGAAAGGACTTTTAAAACGATGAGCTAAAAGATGCTAAAAAGCTCCGTCGAGCTGAGAGGATCTGCAGAGTCTGTGGTCGGTTTCTGTTGTTTCGTCACTACTAGTGACCTCTTTTGTTGTACCTGTCGTCATTGTCACCTGTAGTGGGGGCCTCCATCAACACATAGGGCTGTATTTTAACTATCTGAGTGCACAGCGTCCACTTTTGTTAGTTTAATGTCAATGTCGTGAACTTTGCTTCAGAGGGAGGTGGACTGATTTGGGAAAAGGCTCCCCTCTAAAATCTCTTTTCTTAGCATTTTGGGACTGAACTGGTCTGAGCTCCCAGACCATGGAGATGATACAGCTGGGACTGTTTCTGTAACGACTGTTATTGACGATAAATAGTCCCAGAAATTATTGTGATAAACGATAATATTGTCATTCTGAGACCATTTTCATCTAATAATCATGAGACACCTTTTTTTTTTTTTTTAAAGATCAATGAACTTTTTTCTTTTTTTTAAATATTTTAAAATATTTTAAATATCCACAATAAATGAACAAAACAACCAAAAACAGTTATTCTTCAACATTTCATTAACAAAAAACGCACTGGAATAAAAACCGAACGCAATAAAAAACAAAAAATAAAAGCGAAATCTTTCCGGCAGCGATCGTTTCCATTTAAAAAATGAACAAGCTCATTTTTATTCATCATGCCATTAATTGATTTATTGCATATTGCGACAGGCCTAGTTGTGAGGGCAGGAATTTGTCGGACATAGGTGATTTGCAGCATGTACGGTAATGCATGTAGAGCAAATGCTTGACCTTTAACCAGCTCCTGGCTGGAACTAAGGGTGGCAGGTCGGTCCACCTCGTTGGTCCAGATTAAAGGATAATAATGAATTGCCATGGGATTTGTTTTTACAGACATTGATAAATCCTATCTTCCTCTTCCCCCCCAGATACCTACCCGTATGTGTCGTCACTGGTTTGCGCCTTCTTCATGTGTCTGACTCCGCTGTGGATCGTCATCTCCTCCAAGCACCCGGCCAGCCGAACCCTGCTCTACTCCGGATGGGAGCCAGTCATCACTGCCATGCTCATCAGCAGGTGTGTGTGTGTGTGTGTGTGTGTGTGTGTGTGTGTGTGTGTGTGCATGTTTAGTCTTCAAAGGCGAAAGAACAGCTATTCTGCGTCTGCACTCCCCAGTGTCTGGTTTGCTTGATGACTCATCCCCAAAACAAATTGCAGCACCCTAGCACATCCACCCTCGGGCCTGGCCCCCTTTTACTAAGTCAGCCAGTAAGAAGTGGGCTCGCTCGCCTCGCAATACTCAGTGCAGGTGATGACACATTTCCCAGGTTTTATAGAGCAAAAAGACGATCGAAATATTGTCTCTGGACACTTAAAACTATTCAAACTCTTGCACTCTCTTTCCCTCTCTCTCATGGTACGTGTCCACTGTCGGCGGCCGCTTTTTCCGCCCAATTCATTGTCTATGGGAGCAGCCAAGCAATCCATTGTAAATTCACTGAGGACATCATTTAGATAACGAATGCTCTGTCTTTCTATTTCCGAGCCCCCTTGTGTGTCTGTGTGTGTGTGTGTGTGTGTCTCTCTCTCTTGCTCTGTCTGTGTCCTTCTCTTTCACACACACAGCACCACCAGTTAATGATCTAATTATGTTGCCTTCTGTAGCATCGGAGGACTCATCCTGGACAAAACGGTGTCTGACCCAAAAATGGCTGGCATCGTGGTGTACACCCCGGTTATCAACGGTGAGTCACGTTATTGGCTCGGCTTCTTCTTTTGCTGCCAATGGCTTTAAGATGTCACTGTTGGATTCGGGATTGCTCGTCCCCAGGGCACGGACAGACGAGGACAATCTGGGGTTTAAATATAATAGCTTCCTAACAGAAAAGAGATTTACATATGAAATATAATGAAAACCCAAAGCATGTGCTCAGTGACCCACACACACACACACACACCACAAGATTGTGGTCACACAATCCCTCGATCAATGACCTTTTCCATCCAAACGCCTGGTCCCTGCTTACATGCATGTTCTAAAGCCAAAATCAATATGACCTATGCTTTCTCATAATGAAAGATTACAACGTGGCTCAACTTGGACCGGGAATTGTCCAAGGTGATTATTCTTTGTGAATATGAAGTCAGTTTTGCATGTGTCCTTTGGGTAATATAAGGCATGATTTCCCAGAAAGAAAGACAAACTATTAAGCATAACTATGTAGTTAAATTAAATACTTTTCAGTTAAAGTTAGGTTAGAAAGTGTGGGTGTGTGTGTGTGTCCGTGTGTGTGTCTGTGGTAAAACCAGTCATTTTTTAGCATACCACAACAAGCGGTTCACCTCTGAATTTTTGGAAGAAAACTGTAGATGTTTGTCTCGTTTATCCCTCTCGGTTTTGCAATTAGTGCAGTCTTTGACCCTTGGCGCTTAGATATAGACAATGTGTTTATACACAAGATGGATCACACGCCATGGAGTCTGTTTGTCTTGTGCTGTGCGCCTCCCAGGTGGGAATTAATGTGAATGTGACTCTGCCCAGTCCACAGTCCCTGGATAAATGCGAGTTACTAAATAAAGTCACCAAAGGCTCAGCATCAGCATGAACAAGTTGCCTAATGAGACTGGTTCAGGCAGTCTGTCTGCACTTCATAAAACTAGTCCCTCTTCCACTTCCACTGTTAACTGGCTCAGACACGGTGTGCCAGGGCTCTGGCACCTTCCGACAAAAAGAGATAAGCCTCTAATTAAATGGCATTAAAGAGAGACATTTAAGGAGATGGAGTACGATTCTGACTGTAATTGGGTTTTTTTGCGGCGAGACATTATCCTGAACACAATACAGTCGGGGGAATCGAGCTGTTTGTTTGTTTGCGTGGTGTGTGTGTGCTATTGCAGCATCAGAAAAAAATCAGTTTTAACCGTCTCGTGTTGACAACACTTTATTCACGGGAGATAAAACAGCGTGGCGGCCTATATGCGTCTGTCAGTAGATTGAGATGCACTGAGGGTCCTGTAGTTATAAAAAGAAAGAAAAGGCAGGTGGAATGGTGTGTAAAGCGTGATAAGACAGGCTAAATGAAAGATGGAGAGAGAAAGCCTCCTTTTAACCACACTGACCTCTGTTCATTCATTTTAATGCATTAATTCTTCCTGCAATAGAAGGAAGAAACTATATTAATATTTAGAGTTAAAACAGACAGATTTAGCAGCTGCAGGGCCTATTTCTCGCTTAAAATGTTTTCAGAAACACAGTATTCAGAATGAGACGCCGTTGGTCTGTTTTGGAATTCGGGAGCAGCCAGACCCACGGGATGTGTTGGTCCAATCCGCTGCCATGTGTCGCATTCATCACGCTAATCCGAACTCATCTTGAATTATTAGAATCTGAATAAAGTTACTTATACAGTATACTCTACTTTACATGGCTAAAAAACTGAACACTGACACTAGATAGACTATGGCTGCACTCAATGATTCTGGTTGACATAACCAATGTTAAGATTTGGCACCATAAACAATATTTATGTGTATATATTGATAAAGAACAGTTATAATAGGACTACAGCTAGTTTGCTCAACTGGAACTTTTGATATAGCTAAAATAAAAACTAACGCTATACACGGCACAGACCCAATGTGCTGTGCATTTATAATTAAATGAAACATTTGTTTTAATGAGTTATGAGCCTACTCCAACTTAAAGAAAATGCTTCTGATAAAATAGGCCAAGTCCACATTAAATGACTAATGTAGGATGGTTGCTTCTCACACAGCTGGCAGCCAGTTTTCATCCAGCTCTGCAAAGTTGCAGATCTTTGAGCTCTTTCTCGCTCGTCTTCATTCGTCTTTGTTGTGAAGGCAAACTGAAGCACACAAAACTAACATTAGGCCATGATTTTTATTTTTTAAATGCAAAGTTTATTTCATTAACCAATTGGGACATTAAATCACCCATATTCTGCTCATTTTCAGGTTCAAAATTGTATTTAGAGATTGTACGAGAATAGGTTTCCATGGTTTCATTTTCTAAAAACATCATATTTTTGATGTATTGCACATCGCTGAAGATGCTGTTTTCACCCTGTGTGTGTTTAGGTCTCTATTTGAGCTCCAGACTGAGACATCTCACTAGTTTTAGCTCCAGACTGAGACATCTCACTAGTTTTAGCTCCAGACTGAGACATCTCACTAGTTTTAGCTCCAGACTGAGACATCTCACTAGTTTTAGCTCCAGATGGGAGACATCTCACTAGTTTTAGCTCCAGACTGAGACATCTCACTAGTTTTAGCTCCAGACTGAGACATCTCACTAGTTTTAGCTCCAGATGGGAGATATCTCACTAGTTTTAGCTCCAGATGGGAGACATCTCACTAGTTTTAGCTCCAGACTGAGACATCTCACTAGTTTTAGCTCCAGACTGAGACATCTCACTAGTTTTAGCTCCAGATGGGAGATATCTCACTAGTTTTAGCTCCAGATGGGAGACATCTCACTAGTTTTAGCTCCAGACTGAGACATCTCACTAGTTTTAGCTCCAGACTGAGACATCTCACTAGTTTTAGCTCCAGACTGAGACATCTCACTAGTTTTAGCTCCAGACTGAGACATCTCACTAGTTTTAGCTCCAGATGGGAGACATCTCACTAGTTTTAGCTCCAGACTGAGACATCTCACTAGTTTTAGCTCCAGACTGAGACATCTCACTAGTTTTAGCTCCAGATGGGAGATATCTCACTAGTTTTAGCTCCAGATGGGAGACATCTCACTAGTTTTAGCTCCAGACTGAGACATCTCACTAGTTTTAGCTCCAGACTGAGACATCTCACTAGTTTTAGCTCCAGATGGGAGACATCTCACTAGTTTTAGCTCCAGACTGAGACATCTCACTAGTTTTAGCTCCAGAATGAGACATCTCACTAGTTTTAGCTCCAGACTGAGACATCTCACTAGTTTTAGCTCCAGACTGAGACATCTCACTAGTTTTAGCTCCAGATGGGAGACATCTCACTAGTTTTAGCTCCAGACTGAGACATCTCACTAGTTTTAGCTCCAGAATGAGACATCTCACTAGTTTTAGCTCCAGACTGAGACATCTCACTAGTTTTAGCTCCAGATGGGAGATATCTCACTAGTTTTAGCTCCAGACTGAGACATCTCACTAGTTTTAGCTCCAGACTGAGACATCTCACTAGTTTTAGCTCCAGATGGGAGATATCTCACTAGTTTTAGCTCCAGATGGGAGACATCTCACTAGTTTTAGCTCCAGACTGAGACATCTCACTAGTTTTAGCTCCAGACTGAGACATCTCACTAGTTTTAGCTCCAGATGGGAGACATCTCACTAGTTTTAGCTCCAGACTGAGACATCTCACTAGTTTTAGCTCCAGATGGGAGACATCTCACTAGTTTTAGCTCCAGAGTGAGACATCTCACTAGTTTTAGCTCCAGACTGAGACATCTCACTAGTTTTAGCTCCAGAATGAGACATCTCACTAGTTTTAGCTCCAGACTGAGACATCTCACTAGTTTTAGCTCCAGACTGAGACATCTCACTAGTTTTAGCTCCAGACTGAGACATCTCACTAGTTTTAGCTCCAGACTGAGACATCTCACTAGTTTTAGCTCCAGACTGAGACATCTCACTAGTTTTAGCTCCAGATGGGAGACATCTCACTAGTTTTAGCTCCAGATGGGAGACATCTCACTAGTTTTAGCTCCAGAGGGAGACATCTCACTAGTTTTAGCTCCAGATGGGAGACATCTCACTAGTTTTAGCTCCAGACTGAGACATCTCACTAGTTTTAGCTCCAGATGGGAGACATCTCACTAGTTTTAGCTCCAGACTGAGACATCTCACTAGTTTTAGCTCCAGAATGAGACATCTCACTAGTTTTAGCTCCAGACTGAGACATCTCACTAGTTTTAGCTCCAGACTGAGACATCTCACTAGTTTTAGCTCCAGACTGAGACATCTCACTAGTTTTAGCTCCAGACTGAGACATCTCACTAGTTTTAGCTCCAGACTGAGACATCTCACTAGTTTTAGCTCCAGATGGGAGACATCTCACTAGTTTTAGCTCCAGATGGGAGACATCTCACTAGTTTTAGCTCCAGACTGAGACATCTCACTAGTTTTAGCTCCAGATGGGAGACATCTCACTAGTTTTAGCTCCAGACTGAGACATCTCACTAGTTTTAGCTCCAGACTGAGACATCTCACTAGTTTTAGCTCCAGACTGAGACATCTCACTAGTTTTAGCTCCAGAGGGAGACATCTCACTAGTTTTAGCTCCAGACTGAGACATCTCACTAGTTTTAGCTCCAGACTGAGACATCTCACTAGTTTTAGCTCCAGATGGGAGATATCTCACTAGTTTTAGCTCCAGATGGGAGACATCTCACTAGTTTTAGCTCCAGACTGAGACATCTCACTAGTTTTAGCTCCAGACTGAGACATCTCACTAGTTTTAGCTCCAGATGGGAGACATCTCACTAGTTTTAGCTCCAGATGGGAGACATCTCACTAGTTTTAGCTCCAGACTGAGACATCTCACTAGTTTTAGCTCCAGATGGGAGACATCTCACTAGTTTTAGCTCCAGACTGAGACATCTCACTAGTTTTAGCTCCAGACTGAGACATCTCACTAGTTTTAGCTCCAGATGGGAGACATCTCACTAGTTTTAGCTCCAGACTGAGACATCTCACTAGTTTTAGCTCCAGAGGGAGACATCTCACTAGTTTTAGCTCCAGACTGAGACATCTCACTAGTTTTAGCTCCAGACTGAGACATCTCACTAGTTTTAGCTCCAGACTGAGACATCTCACTAGTTTTAGCTCCAGATGGGAGATATCTCACTAGTTTTAGCTCCAGATGGGAGACATCTCACTAGTTTTAGCTCCAGACTGAGACATCTCACTAGTTTTAGCTCCAGACTGAGACATCTCACTAGTTTTAGCTCCAGAGGGAGACATCTCACTAGTTTTAGCTCCAGATGGGAGACATCTCACTAGTTTTAGCTCCAGACTGAGACATCTCACTAGTTTTAGCTCCAGAATGAGACATCTCACTAGTTTTAGCTCCAGACTGAGACATCTCACTAGTTTTAGCTCCAGACTGAGACATCTCACTAGTTTTAGCTCCAGAGGGAGACATCTCACTAGTTTTAGCTCCAGAGGGAGACATCTCACTTCTATATTATCTTTGTTGGGAGCTGCACATTCTCAGTAGCCTTTGACTTCTCTTTATTAATCCTTTTGGGATGACTCCCGCAAGGAAATTGTAATTTCCAGCAGCAGTTTTCAGCAAGAAAAAGTACAGTATAGATAGAAAAGAAGACGGTAGAAAGATATTAGTAATCATAATAAAACCTTTGGCGATAAAATTACATTTACAATTAATTATATTAAGTGTCCAGGTATTTATGTGTCCTCTTTACCATATTTACCCTATTCCTCCTCCCCCCCGAGTGAGGACTTGTAGAGTCTGATGACGTGAGGGACAAAGGAGTCCTTGAGTCTGCTGGTCCTACTCTTGGGAAGGTGCAACCTTCCACTGAACAGGCTCCTCTGGGTGCTGCTGACGGTGTGCAGGGGGGGGGGGGTCTGGCATTGTCAATAATGTCCAGCAGTTTGTCCAGTGGTGTCCTCTCTGCCACCGTCACCAGTGAGTCCAGCCCCCCCTCCCCCCAACCCCAGACTGGTAAAACATCCAGATGTTAAACGACCGCAATCTCCTCAGGAAGTCCAGCCTGCTCTGGGTCTTCCTGTACAGGTGTGTTGTCCAGTCCAGTTTATGATCCAGCCACAGCCCGAGGCCTGTCAGTGAGGTAGGCTTTGATCCAACCTACCAGACTGGGGTCCACTCCCATCCTGTTCAGTTTGTCCTTCATCATAGGGGGCCGGATGGTATTAAAGGCACTGGAGAAGTCCAAAACAGCTAGTAGCTCGGTAAGACCCCATCAGCTAGATAACTCTTTCTCCAGCTTTGGTCAGTCCAATAGCTGGGAGACTTCTTCTAGACCAGGGCCACTTGTGGAGTACCTGCACAACAAGGACAGGAAGTAGTTCTTTTGGAGATTATGGTCTAGTGGCTGTTGGAGCAGTGTTTTGCCATTGAGAACGATGCTACAGTTAGCCACGTCGTCTCTAGCTGACGTAGAAAGCCGTGCAGACGTCTTCTGCTCACCCGGAGACTGAAGACCGAGGACACTCAGAAACCGGATCTCACTCAAAACAGCATGGATGCTTTTTTTTTTTCCAAGTTTGTATGCGTGTGGAAGCACCAGAGACACAAAATAACCCCCCAAATCCCAGAAAGTGTTATATATGCACTTTAATGTATCCTCTAATAACATTTAGCTTGGCTCTTTCACCAGAGGGGCAACTAAGCCAATCAGGGCAAACGGGCAGTTTCCGGGGCAACAATAGCCCGTACCTGTGCACGTCCCTGGTGGTTAGTGCACATTAGCTGCGTACTGACGCACAATGTTGTAATTCATATTCACCGTAGCACCCCTAATGTTTAATCCAGGTATGGAGGAAGCGTCTTCCAGTTAATTTTCTGTTGTACTTGTTTTTATTGAAGCCGTTCTTTTTTCTTTCTTTTTTTTTTTTGGGCAGTATACTACACCAGAAATGGGCATGGTGTTCTTGCCTTTTTCATTTTAAATTCAGTTTGAGGTGTCACTATAAAGGTCTTAAAACGCCTTCCATCAGGCTTTGGGAACCAGCTGATATCACATTGTGTTATGCTAGACAGCACACAGATACAGCAGTCTTTAATCTTTGCTTGTCATCTCTGCATATTTGCCTTTTTCATTCTCTCTCTCTCTCTCCTTCTGTTGTTTGTTTTGCGATACGGTGTCCGCTCGCTCTACATCTCACTTCCACCAATAAGTTATTTCTCTCCTCCTTCCTGTCCATGTTTTTCTTTCATAATACGCAATCTGTGATCTGGGTTTGTGTTATAATAAACTAAATGAAATTAAACCTGGAGGAGCGGAGATGAGCGGGCAGACGGTTCCTGTGCCCCACCCCCCGACAGGAGCACAGACCTCACTGCAGACCTCCTTGTCCTCATTCCTCCTGTCAAACCCACTGACCTGAATAAACCAGATTGCCCCCAAACCTTCACTCTACCGCGACCCCCTGCTGAGGGTGTCACCCACGGTAACGGAGGGTAAAGAATCCGCTCTGACCGATGTGGACATTTGCGTTCCCACATACAGCTCCACCGAGTAATGTCTGGAGGATTTCCAGTTGTGGCGTGCCTGTGTAAATGGCCCGTAGAGCGCTCAGTCTTGGAAAGACAGCACATACGTTGCATGTTCACATATGGCATGCTTTTTGGACAACAGAAAGTTGACTAGGGCTCTAGTTATAGTCAAAAAAAGAAAACTGGCTCCAAAAAGAAGCACAAAAGCATCTTTGGTTGCTATAACAACAACTACTGCTACAGTCTCTGAGAGTGCTATGTGACGCGGTGCTAGCGTTAGATAAAACAAAGAGGTGAAGTGAGCTAGAGAAAGAACAGAGAGAGATAGAGAGAGAGAGTGGTGCTGAGTGTATTGAAGTGTTTTTTTAAAGACCTGCATCAGATTGACATGTTCAGCTTGCGAGGGCAGGAGTGTGAAGGGAGAAGGTGGTGGCAGCGTGACAGCGCTCATTGTGAAGTTATGTCTGTTTACGAGCGCTGGGGAAGTTCTGTTAATGCTCCAATTAAATGTCACCAGCGGGACAAAGAGACACAATAGATTGAATTAAGTGGACTTCACCCTGGGGTGGTGGCAGTGTCTAACTTAATACACTCAGCACAATAAGAGGCCTGGCAAAGAGGGAGAAGTATGAGACACACATCCTGCTTCTCTTTCTGGGTGGGGCGACATCATATGTATCATAATTGTTTTATTTTTTAACTTTTTTACCACTAATTCACCTATATTTCTGTTTATACGGTACCTTCCAACGGCGATTACATCATATCTGTTTATAGCAAAACAGACCGAAAGCAGAAAATCCATGTTATGTTCTTCAGACATAACACGTGTGATGTGCTTTTTTCTTAGAAAACAATTTAGTTTTTAGAAATGTCTCATGATATATATTATTATAATATATATTGTCTTTTAGAGGTGTGTCATTCAACTTTTGTTTTTGTTAAAGAATGTGAGGGACCAAGCTGGCAGGCATGAGGAGTCATTATGTAGGTTTTTCAAAAAAATATAGGTTATTATTTACAAAACAAAAACATTATTTACAGAAAACAAAGTTCTCAACCCTCAGCAGCAACTCCCAGGAACTGGTAACTCAAAAAGAAAGTGGACAAGTATTAATTTCACAGAACGTAACTCAGACAAAGATAATCAACCTGAAATGAGCTAAATTGACATATTTAACTAAATGTGTGCACCCAAATAGAAAACTAAGTCAAAGAACTAATAAACCTGTTTGTGTGTCCAGTTATTTATTTTGTATAATGTGTAATGTGCTCAAAACAAAAGAGTTACCACTGTGAGTTGTAGAAAATGCTCAATACTTCTGGAATCGCAACAAATGAAAATCTCAATACAAATCGAATCGGCGCCCATGGAAACGGATCGGGTCAAAATCATATTGTGCAAGCCCTATTGTGTATAGTTTATTGTACACAATCACTTCAGTGAATGAAATCATCAGTGATGTGGCTGTAATGACTATATGGATAAAGGCAAATAATAGAACAGCTAGAACAGCCTGGTTAGACCAGAAAATAACGTCACTTTACTGCAATGCGGCCTTTAAAACCAGGAAAAGACAACACTCATGCCATATTACAATATCCAAAATCTACGACGATATCTCATGTCTCATATCATAATATCGATATATTGCCCTGCTGTAATTGCTTCTACCCGGAATAGTTTTTACAGACATAAAGAGTCAATCCCTTTTCTCGTCTTCTGAGCTGCTCTGTGCCCACCTGGCAGCTACTTTGTTCTTGTTATCTATACGGATGTGAGCTCCGTCACCAGACTGCGGATACAAGCGTGAAAGCCCCAGGAAGTGAGTTTGTGTGTTACTCGCTGAAGGGAAGGTGTGATCGCTGCAGTATGTGAATGTAAAGTGTTTTTGTCGGTACAGATGGCGTCCAACATTCTCAAGACTGTTCGTCTGCTTAAAGCAATGTTAAAGCTCTCATTTTTCGAGGCATGATGAGACAAAATGCAAAGACGAGAGGAAAGTCTAATTAAAAAACAAACATAATTTGGTGTAGCAGATTTTCTTGTTTTCTACCATGGCAGTTATCTTTTATATAGGTGTGTGTGTGTGGAGGTAATTACAGAGCCCTCGCACAAAGCTCACACCGTAGCTGTTGTTGATAATAAAAACTAGTGACCGACAGATGCTGTTATCATATCATGCAATCATGGCAAAAGTAAGAACAGCTTCAATAAAGGACTTATAACATAAGGACATTGTTTTCCAATCTACATTAAACGTGTTTAACTTGCTGTCCCTTCTTACAGACTGCATCACTATTGGCACCAGACTTCAGGTTTTCCAGATACTTAAACAAACTGTTCAACACATTCAATTCCATTTCCTTTAATGAAGGTCTGAGATGGTCAGAGGGATGATTTTCCTAAAATCAATGACCATATCCTTGGGCTTTGTGGTGTTTAACTGGAAAGGCCTCATCACACTATTGGACAAACTCATCTACCACTGACCCATGCTCAGATTCCTCTTTAAAGACGCCATCTTTACAGAGCAGGCTGATGATGACCGTGTTTATCTTCGGACCTTTTAAGTCACAGCACCCACGTACTATACCTTTATGAATAATTTATTTATTGCACTTCTTGCCCATTTCGTTCTCGAGGGATTTGCAAAACAGCAACAGAGAGCGGAAGGTTAAGGGCAAAGCCACACTCGTTATAAACATTATTAGTTACACCTTTTGCTTGTCCTGCAATGGCATGCCTACTGTGGGAAAGACCAGCCTTTCAGTCTCCATGACAACTTCCATTGCGGTGTCTCCAATGGACTTGAAATATCTTGCTCTGACTCCAGTGTTCCAAGCGACCTACAAACTGGCGTCCTTATTTATTTAACTTTACATAGTTTATGTGTTTATGTGACTATAAGAATATTGGCAGATATATTTGTTATTTGCCGCCGGAAATTCTACCGGATGCATGTCTTTTTTTATCCGGATGTCCCGTTTCCTTCCACTTTCTTTGTGTCGGCGTTCTAAACTCCGGTGGGTTTCTGAGGACTATGGTTACCTGGTCCTCAGATCTCTGCAGGGTAAATCCAGACAGCTAGCTAGACTATCTGTCCAATCTGAGGACTATGGTTACCTGGTCCTCAGATCTCTGCAGGGTAAATCCAGACAGCTAGCTAGACTATCTGTCCAACCTGAGGACTATGGTTACCTGGTCCTCAGATCTCTGCAGGGTAAATCCAGACAGCTAGCTAGACTATCTGTCCAATCTGAGGACTATGGTTACCTGGTCCTCAGATCTCTGCAGGGTAAATCCAGACAGCTAGCTAGACTATCTGTCCAATCTGAGGACTATGGTTACCTGGTCCTCAGGTCTCTGCAGGGTAAATCCAGACAGCTAGCTAGACTATCTGTCCAATCTGAGGACTATGGTTACCTGGTCCTCAGATCTCTGCAGGGTAAATCCAGACAGCTAGCTAGACTATCTGTCCAATCTGAGGACTCTGGTTACCTGGTCCTCAGGTCTCTGCAGGGTAAATCCAGACAGCTAGCTAGACTATCTGTCCAACCTGAGGACTATGGTTACCTGGTCCTCAGATCTCTGCAGGGTAAATCCAGACAGCTAGCTAGACTATCTGTCCAATCTGAGGACTCTGGTTACCTGGTCCTCAGGTCTCTGCAGGGTACATCCAGACAGCTAGCTAGACTATCTGTCCAATCTGAGGACTATGGTTACCTGGTCCTCAGATCTCTGCAGGGTAAATCCAGACAGCTAGCTAGACTATCTGTCCAATCTGAGGACTATGGTTACCTGGTCCTCAGATCTCTGCAGGGTAAATCCAGACAGCTAGCTAGACTATCTGTCCAATCTGAGGACTCTGGTTACCTGGTCCTCAGGTCTCTGCAGGGTAAATCCAGACAGCTAGCTAGACTATCTGTCCAATCTGAGGACTATGGTTACCTGGTCCTCAGATCTCTGCAGGGTAAATCCAGACAGCTAGCTAGACTATCTGTCCAATCTGAGGACTATGGTTACCTGGTCCTCAGATCTCTGCAGGGTAAATCCAGACAGCTAGCTAGACTATCTGTCCAATCTGAGGATTATGGTTACCTGGTCCTCAGATCTCTGCAGGGTAAATCCAGACAGCTAGCTAGACTATCTGTCCAATCTGAGGACTATGGTTACCTGGTCCTCAGGTCTCTGCAGGGTAAATCCAGACAGCTAGCTAGACTATCTGTCCAATCTGAGGACTATGGTTACCTGGTCCTCAGATCTCTGCAGGGTAAATCCAGACAGCTAGCTAGACTATCTGTCCAATCTGAGGACTCTGGTTACCTGGTCCTCAGGTCTCTGCAGGGTAAATCCAGACAGCTAGCTAGACTATCTGTCCAACCTGAGGACTATGGTTACCTGGTCCTCAGATCTCTGCAGGGTAAATCCAGACAGCTAGCTAGACTATCTGTCCAATCTGAGGACTCTGGTTACCTGGTCCTCAGATCTCTGCAGGGTACATCCAGACAGCTAGCTAGACTATCTGTCCAATCTGAGGACTATGGTTACCTGGTCCTCAGATCTCTGCAGGGTAAATCCAGACAGCTAGCTAGACTATCTGTCCAATCTGAGGACTATGGTTACCTGGTCCTCAGATCTCTGCAGGGTAAATCCAGACAGCTAGCTAGACTATCTGTCCAATCTGAGGACTCTGGTTACCTGGTCCTCAGGTCTCTGCAGGGTAAATCCAGACAGCTAGCTAGACTATCTGTCCAATCTGAGGACTATGGTTACCTGGTCCTCAGATCTCTGCAGGGTAAATCCAGACAGCTAGCTAGACTATCTGTCCAATCTGAGGACTATGGTTACCTGGTCCTCAGATCTCTGCAGGGTAAATCCAGACAGCTAGCTAGACTATCTGTCCAATCTGAGGACTATGGTTACCTGGTCCTCAGATCTCTGCAGGGTAAATCCAGACAGCTAGCTAGACTATCTGTCCAATCTGAGGACTATGGTTACCTGGTCCTCAGATCTCTGCAGGGTAAATCCAGACAGCTAGCTAGACTATCTGTCCAATCTGAGGACTATGGTTACCTGGTCCTCAGATCTCTGCAGGGTAAATCCAGACAGCTAGCTAGACTATCTGTCCAATCTGAGGACTATGGTTACCTGGTCCTCAGGTCTCTGCAGGGTAAATCCAGACAGCTAGCTAGACTATCTGTCCAATCTGAGGACTATGGTTACCTGGTCCTCAGATCTCTGCAGGGTAAATCCAGACAGCTAGCTAGACTATCTGTCCAATCTGAGGACTATGGTTACCTGGTCCTCAGATCTCTGCAGGGTAAATCCAGACAGCTAGCTAGACTATCTGTCCAATCTGAGGACTATGGTTACCTGGTCCTCAGGTCTCTGCAGGGTAAATCCAGACAGCTAGCTAGACTATCTGTCCAATCTGAGGACTATGGTTACCTGGTCCTCAGGTCTCTGCAGGGTAAATCCAGACAGCTAGCTAGACTATCTGTCCAATCTGAGTTTTCTGTTGCACGACTAAAACATCCTTTGAACGTACACATGTTCCACCAAAACTAGTTCCTTCCTGAGACTATTTTGCTGCGGCACCCTTGCTGCGTGCTGCTCTTAGCAAAAAGTTTTAATAAAGTTTTATTGAATTGTGTTTCCTGAAAAGGTGATAATAAATAGCCACGTTTGGTTGCCTTTAATCTATCTTGTAATTGACTTCACCTAACCTCGACTGCTCTATCTTTTCCAGGAATCGGGGGTAACCTGGTGGCTATCCAGGCCAGTAGGTTCTCCACTCACCTGCATTTCCACTGCGCTCCTGGGGAGGTTCCTGACGAGGCCAAGGGCTGCTACTACCCCTGCCGCACATTCTGGGGTTCAGGTCAGAACTGTGGTCGTTTACAAAAATCACACATTGGCCAAGCGTAGATGTCCGCCATAAGCTGAAATTGCTGGGAGGGGGGGTTCAGGACAGATTTTGATACCTGAACTTGTGTTTCATCAGATTCCGATCGATACCTGTGTGTCGATACATTTTTTTTAAATTATGTTTTAACAACAGTATATTACTGTCCCTGTGTGGATGTGAAATGACTTGTATCACTGTTGGAGAGGGATAAAATCTATATAATGCATGAACAACCACAAACCATAAATGCCATAAACCAGTTTTATAGTCAGTCATAACAAAAACAGAACATAAATAAACTGTACATTCAAAATGAATCAAATTGAACATTTTCTTCAAGGCTAAATGACATGGTGCATAAACTACAGTGCTTTCTGATACAAGCAGTTTAGGCAGCATCAGAGGCTTTTCCGAAACTGGTATAGGTACGTCTCTAATATATACTAATAATAATAATGCTAATGGGACAAAAAAATGCATTTTAAGTTTAGAAACATTTTGAGCTTTTTGCTTTACATGCAGAGCCGAAATGTCACACCCTAGCAACAAACTGCGTATCTAAGAACACTTCAATCAGTGTTTATTTTTGTTACACCAGGCACACTTTAAAAGCCAAATTCTGAAAGATAAAAGGCCAAACTTTTCTTTTTTTCCCTGAATTCTGACTTTAAACTCAATATTCTTACTTATAAAGTCCGGACTTAAATGCATATTTTCGCATGTGGTCCTAATCCTCTTCTGTTCGTTCACCCTCTTAGACTGTTACTCCACCCTCACACTCCTCTCCTGCCTTCCTCCCCTCCCGCACTCTCTGTATTTTCTCAGGAGCCAATCATCGCTCTGCTCAGGTGCTCCTCCTTTTGGTGATCCCCGGTCAACTGATCTTCCTCTACACCATCCACCTGATGAAGAGCGGACACACGACGCTGACACCCATCTTCATGTCCGTCTACCTGGCTGCTGCCACGCTGCAGGTGAGCACACGAGGAAGCTTTATCATTCTGAAATATTCCAAAATATTCCAAAAAAAACAGTTAAAACAGTTTTAAAGAGTTTAATTTTCAAGATACCCCAAAGCAAGAGACTGCAAACACCTGCACTTAAGTTTAAGCCTTTCTTAATTTCTTAATTCTTTGTCCATCTGCTTTTATTTTCTAAAAAAGCTTGTAAAACATCAACCTTGGTGTCTACTCAAGATGCAGTATGAACATCATTCTTAGGACAAAGTGGGCTTCTAGAATATTTGTGCTGCCCTGAGGTCACATGAATGTTAAAAATGGTTGTAGGACCTTAAAGACAAATAAATAAATAAATAAAATGGAACATGGATCTTCCAGATATGTATTGATATCATACACAGAGCAGTACAAGCTCAGATATTCTCCTCTAAAACACTTCTCATATGTCTTGGGAGTCACACTGTGAAGAAATAATCATCATAACTTATACAGATGACAAAATACAGACCTTTTTTCAAAGAAAGTCCAGGCGCTTTTGCCCTCATGAAATTTACTTTTGCCAATAATCAACATAATAATGTCATATTTATTGATATTACACCCCCAGCAATGCTACACAAGCATTTGTGTTGTCTAAAACAGTTCTCCTATATGCAAAATAAACATTAAACACAAACTATTTACATTTCTTCAAAAATGGCTCATGCTAAATCTCAACCAGTGACGCCATTGTCCTCTGTAAAACGGTAGATATCGATCTTGTATGGTATATAATATCTTTGATAACATTAGACTAGTTTGACTTGGAGGATAGCTCTCTTTCCGACTGTATACTCTTGGCTCTCGCTGTCGCCCATATAAGGCATATAGTGTGCCTTCACTTCCCTAAACAAACCCGCAATGATTCATGGGAGAGCCTCAGAATCCACGGAGCACGGAGCTAGCAGCAGAAATGAACCAAAACGTGATGAATTATGGACGTCAAGTGGATAAATATTGGATGTAACAGTTTGGATTTAATGCTCAACAACCCCCAAAAAAGGCCCAAGTTCCAGGCTGGATAGAAAATCACCTGTAGAGGCTAGAAAGACCCCGAAGACACCTCCGCCACCACTAGTTTGCTTTTAGCTGCAAAACTAAGTTTCTGTCTTTTATGGGTATTAAATGATTGAAATATGAATTAGAGGTGCCGTTTTAGGTCGTATACGACCCTTTCGGTTGCTGAGTGTTAAAGCTGCACAACTCTCTGTCTCTCTCTCTCTCTCTCCTCTCTCTCTCTCTCTCTCTCTCTCTCTCTCTCTCTCTCTGTCTCTTTGAAGCGTTGCAAGGCTTCGTCTCATGTCTGGGTATGAGTGAGGAGAGTATAGTTCTGTTGTTGTGGTTTTGGAACAGCGTTTGTGCGCATGTTGACCCCACGTCGCTCACCATAATCTGGGATATACAAGTTATTGCAATATACAAGTTTGCATTATGACCTTCAGCAAGTTCATTTTTGCTCATCTTACATGCACTGTTGATTTCCAGCATCATTCAGCGCCCGTTCCCATGACAGATTAATCTGTGGATGTGTTTCCTTCCCAACACTTGTAGTGAAGGAAGAGAAGCAGGTGTGTGTGTGTGTGTGTACCATGTTTAACTACATTTGTGGGGACCAAAATTTGGAAATACAGTATACTTATGGGGTCCTGACAGCTTTGTGGGGACAAAATGCTGGTCCCCATAACGTTAAAGGGCTGTTTGAGGGTTAAGACTTGGTTTTAGGATCAGGGTTAGAATTAGGTTATGGTTAGGGTTAGGGTAAGGGTTAAGGTTAGGCATTTAGTTGTGATGGTTAAGGTTAGGGTAAGGGGCTAGGGAATGCATTATGTCAATGACGGGTCCCCACAAAGATAGTGAGACAAGACTGTGTGTGTGTGTGTGTGTGTGTGTGTGTGTGTGTGTGTGTGTGTGTGTGTGTGTGTGTCCTGTGAATTCCTCGAGCGTTGTGGCTTGAGGCGACGCCTGAATGAGTCTGACTTTTGTACGTTTTTGTTTTGGCTGCCGTTGAAATAATTATGAAGACTTGAGGGTCATGAATGCCTCCTTTTTTACCCTTTTAGGTCCACCGTGATCTATGTTAACGTCTGGAATTTAAAGAATTTAGCCGGTGTGTATGCATTTCTTTGTGTATGCATCCCAACGCTTGCTCTGCTCAAAGGCTTTTAAAGACTCCCCTTAATCATTAATGCAGACATGGATTATTCGGATGTAATCCTGGCAACTGAGGCGTTGGGAACTTTCCAAATCAATTTAGTCTGCAGCCAGTAGAGCTGATTTAAGGCTGCTTTAGTCCCAGATAGAACATCAAATGGCAGAGACAGGTCTATGGTGGGGCAGGAAGTTTGGATCTTAATATTTACAGCCATCAAAGCGAGAATAGTGCTCAATTTAACCCTAAACACCACTTTGCTTTTTGGTTTTGGTTCAACAGGGTTTACAAGGCGCAGACAAGACGCTGCGTGTCAGAATAATTCATCAACTTTTTTGTTGTCCTCGTTGATCTATGTCTGGGGAATTGCCTAAATCCTGCTTTGAATGATGGTTAGGGCAGCAGCAAGGTTATTATAAAATGATTATTTATTGAAGTTAACAGCGGAAATTACCCACGGAGTTGCATCTGCTTTGTCATCAGTGTATTAATACAGACACAGACAGAATAGCAGACACTAATTATTTGGCTGAATGCTGCAAAGAATATGGAAGTTTAATACTAACTGTATGTTTTCCTAATTGAATATGCAATCTGGTGCTTATTTTTATTACTACAATGTGGATTAATGCTCTGTAATAATCATTATGCTAATTTTTAGGTTCATAATTGTATTTAGAGGTTGTACCAAAATACATAGCAGCTCCTCTTTTCACCCTGTGTGTTGAGCTCTTTGTTTTAGCTACAGAGTGACGCATCTCATTTTCAGTTCCATCTTTGTTGGGAGTCGCACATGCAACAAAACAGCCAAAAAGCATAATATGAGCACTTTAACATGAAAATCTAGCACAATACAGAATCCATCTTTCGATATTATTTTGAACATTAATAACAGTACATTTACTTTTCAGACATATCATCTGTATGTTGCCAGAAAGGAAAAACTCAATTCCAGGGCTTGCACGTACAGCTGGGCAAATAAAATCAAAAATCACAATATTTTTGACCCGATACATCCATTTAGATATTCCGAGTGCATTGTAGGGTTGACAAATGGTGCTTTCCCAAAATATTCACAATATGAGATTTGTGCTAATTAATCATCAGTAATGTGGATATATTATTAAAGTGGTTAAAGATAAATAATAGAATTGCTACAACAGCAATAAATGACATCTCATTATCACTGTAATTCAGCCTTTTTAAACCAGGAACACTTATGCCATATATTAGAATAAAATAGACTTTAATTGGCATCATCATTTCATATACACACTCATATACACTGTCTCATCCCGGATCCGCTTGGCAGAGGCAGCGGATCTTAAAGATGGGGCCAGGGGAGGTCCAATGATTTTTTTTTTAGCAGCTCTTATGATTCAATTGAGGGATTTTGTGTCCATACCATGCAGTCATACAGTACGTTATGACACTCTTGATGGAACAGTGGTAGCAACTCAATAGACAGGTTGCTCCTCTTGAGGGTAAAAAGTAGAGCCGCTGTTGCGCCTTATTGACCATGGCGGACGTGTTTATCTCCCATTTTAGGTCCGCTGAGATCATGATCCTCAAGAAATTAAAACAGGAGACCTTTTCCACTTCCTCACCATTCATGATGAGGCGTTGCCTTCGTCCTTACACCTTCTGAGGTCAGCTATGATCTCCCTTGTTTTCTTGAATTCACCAGACACATAAATACAGAATACAGTTGGTGGTTAGGTTGCTCAAGGGCACTTCTGCAGTAGGGGTCAACCAATTATCGGCCTGGCCGATTATCGGGGCAGATATTTGGCAGTTTGATTATCTGTATCAGTGTTTTATTTGTCCAATCACCAATAAAGTTAATGAATTCAAAAGTGCCCTACTTTGGCTCCGCTACAGCTCTGTAAGCACTCTGTGACACCTGCAAACAACCTGTTCGCATATTAAAACTTCAGGAAGCTTATTTTGTTTTTATTTATCCGTACTTGCTCTTTATGGGGACTGTACAAAGTCTGTACAGAGTTCATGATGTTTCATAAAATTCTGAAGCAGGGGTGGCAGTAATTGATCCGCGGTGTGCTGCTGCTGTTTACGTATATAGCGGAAACACTGTCCAAATTAAGCTCAAAGCTATTGCCCCATCTCAGTTGCCGTACACCTACCGGCATTAGTCTGTCTACATTTCAGCATTGTGCATTACTTTATTGTTTGTGGTTTAACATCATCTGGTGAGGTGGACAGCTACAGGCACTCGTTGCAGTTTCGACAAATCTTAAAGAGCCCCTATCGTACTCCTTTTCAGCATCATGTTTGTGCTCTCAGGGTCTACTAGAATGGGATTACATGCTTCGATGCTAAAAAAACATCTTAAGTTTCTCATGCTGCCCATTGCTGCCCCAGCTCTTCCTTATAATGTTTTTCACGTTTTGAATAGATTGTTTGGACTGTGGGCAAGAGAGACATCAAAGAGGCTCAATTTAGACACTGGAATCCGATAGACAGCAGCATTAGTTATGGCTGTCAATAACTTTGGTAAGTGCCCTTAAAACACCCTGATGTGGTGTGTTACTGCATATCTGAAAACTGAAATCACTTTACCCATGCAGATGTATTTCATTTAATGTCCCGCAACAACCCTAAGTAAATAATTAAATGTTTAATTTACACATGACCTGCATTTTAAATATTCAATTGCCTGAAATTCTTGGCATTGACTCACATCCATTTGAGATTGAGTATATGCAGACCTGTCTCGGTGACAGAGGCACAGGACAGAGCATCAGCTACAACTACAGCAGGGGTCTGGACCACTACACAACTACACACCTGTGTTGTGTTGTGTGTCTGACTTGTGTGTTGTGTTGTGTGTCTGACCTGTGTGTTGTGTTGTGTGTCTGACCTGTATGTTGTGTGTCAGACCTGTCTCGGTGCCTGTCATGTGGTCAGACACAATTTGGCAAAGATGTCCGTAGCATGATGGAAATTGATGTCATTCAGTTAAAGTTAAATGGTCTGTAACCGCCTGGTTCTTTAATAGCGGCGATAAGCAGAAATTGCACATGCTGTGGTTTGATAATGTTCCATTTAGAGTGGGAGCCGTAAAAAATTAGCGGAGAAATTGAAACATTTTTTTGCAGAATAGTCTTTGTGATATCTCTGCGAGCCTCACGGTGCAGTTGCTGAGTGGAAGAGAAGAAGAATGCAGTTAAATTGGCTGGATTTCTGCATATTTTGGCATACAGTGAGGTGTTTTGCACAAATCCACAGTTAATAGGAAAGTGAGGGCATACCAAACAAGAGTAAAAACATAACTTAAACAATAAACAACATAGTTTACCAAAGCTGTAGTCAGACAAAGCTTGAGTTAATACAAAATAAACTATTGCAGCGTAGTGCAATAAGCCAAAGAAGTGTCTGAAAACTCAGAATGAGAGAATAGTAGTTTGACAGTTTAGTAGTCAAGAAACGAAAATAAGATTACACAAAGTTTACCACTGATGAATATGCATTCTTATGGTAATTTAACATATGGGACATTTACACTGAACAAATTATTCTTTTGTTTTTGCCCCCATTTTTCATGATCTGAACTCAAAGATCTTGAAGATTCTCTCAAATATTGTTCAGATTCCTGTCTAAATCTGTGCTAGTGAGCACTTCTCCTTTGCCGAGATAATCCATCCACCTCACAGGTGTGGCATATCCAGATGCTGATTAGACCGCTGGATTATTGCACAGGTGTGCTTTAGGCTGGCCACAAGTTGCTGTATTGGGGGGTCCGAAAACCAGTCATTATCTGGTGTCAAGGTGCTTATCAGTCCATTCATTATTAAAGCTTAGGTTTTCCACGTCAACTGTCGCTTCAGCCTCTTTGACAGTGACATTTCTACCTGACAACAGGCCTTTCTTTCTGCAAGCGTTTTCCACCAATCAGGGCACTGCATACTTTAACCATCACTCCTCAGTGAACGGCCTCCTAGTCAGTTATCATAATGGAGTTTCCATGTTTTTTAGGAGTGTGCTCACACTACTGCATGTAAAACAAATATAGCATTAATTTAGTAAGAAATGGAAATGTCGGAGTACCTGCTTAGAAAAATTCCCTTGTAAAAATGTGGTTGATGACCCCTGGTCTAAAGTCACTGGGTCAAAACATGGTCCGATACAAACCAATAATAGCTCTGTGAAGGACACTTACTCCAAGGGTGAGCATCTCTTCTTCTGAAGCCCAAGCCTCATTATCTCAGTCATGGCTGGCTATCAGATGGTATCCGTGTTATCGTGACAGATCAGGCCCTAAGCTGTGAGAAAGTTCCCTAGTCTCTCATCTGAGCTTTTGTTCCTGAAACCGTTGAGACAGTTATCTATTATATAGATCTGAACATTGCTACTACTGATTTTATTTTTATTTTTTTACAGCAGAGGCCACTGGAAACACTGCCGCCATTGTGCCATCACAATTATTGGGCTTTAGAAAGAATGTTTGGACTCTCTGCTGCTAGGGCGTTGGTCTCTATTCTGATTTGATTGGAATTAAGGTCTAATTAGTTAGTGATATTTATGTTAGAATACTAATTTAGCTTGGATATGAACGAGATTCTCAGAAACCTAACCTGGAGACCTATTATAAATATTGTTAAGAATTGACCCCCACATAGAGACAGGGACTTCAGATACAGTATTAGTGGACCACTAAGGTCTATATAAAAGAGACTTCAGATACAGTATTAGGGACCACTAAGGTCTATATAAAGAGACTTCAGATAAAGTATTAGGGACCACTAAGGTCTATTTAAAAGAGACTTCAGATACAGTATTAGGGACCACTAAGGTCTATTTAAAAGAGACTTCAGATACAGTATTAGGGACCACTAAGGTCTATATAAAAGAGACTTCAGATACAGTATTAGGGGACCACTAAGGTCTATATAAAAGAGACTTCAGATACAGTATTAGGGGACCACTAAGGTCTATATAAAAGAGACTTCAGATACAGTATTAGTGACCACTAAGGTCTATTTGGGCAAGATGGCGCCATTGTGTGTGGCTTGCCGTCTGTCACTGTCTCTGCTGTGTGCGTTTTTGCTGTTTGTCTTGCTATTTGCCCGGGATGTCAACTCTCTGCTGGTGTATGATTGCCAAACACTGCTGGATCTGCAATTTTCTGCTGAAAATTTAGTAAAACTGGATGATGGTGGACGTGAAACCTTGCCCCCGCTCCTGGCGAGGCTCCCGACTCACCTTTGGCGCACCCCGGCTCCACCTTCTCGGCGTGAGCGCAGACGAAAACGCACTCGCCGCCGGGGAAAGCGTAGTGGCTGGCTGGTGAGGTTGAAGGCCCGTCCTGCATGGTGTTCTACGCCTTTTTGGACTAAGTTTGGAGTTGTGCCTAGCCTCGTTGTTCCTCGACGTTCGCTGGACCCTGTCGGTGCCTGGCTGATACCTGTCGTCGGCCCGGAAGAGATGTTCCAGCCCCGTGGCCCCTGCTCTCCTCGTCCCCGTCGGCGCGGAGTGAATCACAGCAACTTGCTGTCTTTGTGTCGGGTTTCACGATCATCCAGCGCCGCGGATCCGCCGGTTCCTGCCAGGTTTGGGCTGGTAAATGCTGGATCTCTAGCAAATAAGACTTTTGTCTTAAAGGATTTTTTCATGTCCCGAGGATTGGATTTTCCTCTGTGTAACTGAGACATGGTTGAGTGATGGTGAGTCCAGCGCTTTCACCGAATTTTTAAACCATGATTGCTGCTACCTAAACTCCCCTCGAAAATCTGGCCGAGGAGGAGGAATAGCGACTGTATTTAAAAGTCATTATAAATGTCACTCCACCTGCCAAACTGTTTTAGACATTGTGGCTCCATTAAAATCCAGGCAGCCTAAAACTAAATTTGAGCCCTGGCTGAATGACATGACTCATGCTGCTAGACGTGAGTGCCGTAGAGCTGAGCGCAAGTGGAAGAAGGACAAACTGCAGGTGTCTATTCAGATGTTAAGGGATTGTTGGCGTCATTTCCAGGAAACTGTGAAAGATGCTAAAAGAAAATATTTCTCAGATATTATTCTGGCAAATTGTCACAAGCCTCATGTTTTATTTAACACCATTGACTCCCTTTTAAATGCCCCTCAGAATGCTTGTATGGAGGCATCTCCTGCTATGTGTGAAAACTTCCTTTGTTTTTTTATTGATAAGGTCACTTCTATTAGGTCTCAAATTGCACCTTCAGCTTCAGACCGGTGACTCTTTCTTTTTTACAGGAGGTTGTTGGTCACTTGAAGCCCTCGGGTTCTCCAAATGATGCTGTCCCCCCTAGACTATTTAAGGAGGTTTTCCCCACTGTGGTACCATCTGTTGTTACAGTTATAAATAGTAGTCTGACCTCGGGTGTGGTCCCTGAAATTTTAAAACATGCAGTAAATTCAACCTCTGATTAAAAAACCTGCTCTAGATCCGTCAGTTCTTGCAAATTTAAGGCCTATTTCTAAATTGCCTTTCCTTTCAAAAATCTTAGAGAAGATTGTGCACAGTCAATTATTGGCCTTTTTGGAAGAACACAAAATACTAGAGGTTTTCCAGTCCGGTTTCAAAACCTTGCACAGTACCGAAACCGCTCTTTTAACAGTTTTTAATGATATCTTTTTAGCGACTGACTCTGGCGATTGTGTTATCCTTGTGCTTTTAGATCTAACCGCTGCATTTGACACAGTGGATCATGAAATACTGATTTCACGTTTAACACTAGAAGTGCCGGGATTCCATAACTACTAGAACTGCCGTGAGCGGTCATTTTGACCGCAAGATTCCAAACTCTATAATCTCTCATGATAAATTCCTAATTGCAATATTGATGCAGGTATTGTGTTAGAATATCTTTAGAAAAACGTAATAACACCAAAATGTACAATTTAACGGGTTTAATTATACATTTGAGTGCCCAAGTGTTTCAATATTTCATATCATGGCATAGTAAAACGTAATTATTTCATTCACATCTGAAAAATATGGTATGTAAATTTATTTAACATAACTTATGACAGGCAAATAACACCTAAAAGTATCTTCTTTGAACATTTATAACCTAACCTAACCTGTCACTGCCTCCGTGTTGGTGCGCTGTGGTGCGCAGCGCTGCTCGGACCGTGCCCCCCCGCTCCATTTTCTCCTCTCTAAACTCGTCTCTTAGCTCCTCTGCCATTTGCTGCCTGAACTTCCTCCGGACAATTTCACTGCAGGTGCACTCCTTGGAGAGGATGTGTGCATTCCCAGCCAGTTTGCGGATGTATGAAGTTGTATAAACACGTAGGCAGCCACCGGCCATCTAGCTCCGTGTACTGCTCCTTCCACAGAACTAGCGCCCGGCGCTGCCTCCTTACTCAGAACGGAGTCCATCTACGGCGTATTCATGGTGGTAGCTAGCGTTACCGACTCTGGCTTGTCCTTCGGCCCATCGCTGATGCCCACAATTGTTACTCAAGACCGCTTATGACGTTTATCTGGCAGAGACGCTGATAGTAACTAAGCAACCAATATGCATCTTCAACCGCGCGAAAGATTAAAAACAATACCGCGAAAATCCGAGCGTATGGCCAAAGTAGGTAAAAGTGATTTTATTTTCTTTGCGTAGTGTGTGTAGTGTGTAATGTATATAAAAACTATTTTAAATTAAAATATAGATCCTTTTAGGAAAAGTCAGGTACCGGCAGGATTGTGATTTTTTTATCCAGCAAAGTTATTACATATGCAAATTTCAAAACGGTCAAAATGACCGTCATGGCCGTTTTAGTGTTAAGGCAGTGGGTGGGCATCAGTGGCATAGCACTGGAGTGGTTTAGGTCATATTTAGAGGCTCGATCTTTTTGTGTTAGCATAGGTGATTTTGTATCTTCCTCTGCTCCTCTCTCGTGTGGGGTCCCACAGGGCTCAGTCCTCGGCCCTCTACTTTTCTCTTTGTATTTGCTTCCACTTGGTTCCATACTTAGAAAGTACGGCATTTCTTTCCACTGTTATGCAGATGACAGTCAGATTTATGTACCTCTTAAAAAGAAAAACGATAACTCAGTTGGACAACTACTAAATTGTCTTGACGACATAAAAGCCTGGATGGCTCTGAACTTTTTAAGTTTCAATGATAAAAAAACAGAAGTGATGGTTTTTGGAGGCACCACTGGGACCCTGCCTGTAGATTTGGGCTCCTTGGTACCCTATATTAAATCTAACATTACAAACCTAGGAGTGAAAGTGGACCCTGAGCTTAAATTTGACAATCAAATCAAAGCTGTTGTCAAATCAAGCTTCTTTCATTTGAGGCAACTGGCCAAAATAAAGCCAATTTTGTCAAGGCAACATTTTGAAAGTGCAATCCATGCCTTTATAACTACACGGCTGGACTACTGTAATTCATTAAATGTGGGGGTTAGTGGGTCCTCCATCGCCCGTCTCCAGATGATACAAAATGCAGCAGCACGTCTTTTAACGGGCACACGTAAACATGAGCACATCTCCCCTGTTTTAGCTTCACTACACTGGCTCCCTATTCAATTTAGGATCCATTTTAAAATTCTGTTATTTGCTTTTAAATCACAAAATGGTCTTGCCCCGCCATACCTCTCTGAGCTTCTACGCTCTTATAAACCTGTCCGCGCTCTCAGGTCAGATGATCAGCTGCTCCTGACTGTGCCTAAAACTAAGCGTAAGCTCAGAGGGGACCGTGCCTTTGCTGTGTTTGCCCCTAAACTATGGAACAATCTGCCTTTGCATGTAAAACAGGCCTCTTCTTTATCTGTTTTTAAGGCCCTTCTTAAAACCCATCTTTTCTCTTTGGCTTTTGACACATTGTACAGATGTCGACTTCATTTACTTGTTCTCTTACTTTGTGTGTTTTAATTGTATGGTTGTTGATTATAAATATGTTTTTGTTTGTGTTTCTGTACAGCACTTTGATCAACTTTGGTTGTTGTAAAGTGCTTAACAAATAAAGTTGTATGGTATTTAAAAGAGACTTCAAATACAGTATTAGGGGACCACTAAGGTCTATATAAAAGAGACTTCAGATACAGTATTAGGGGACCACTAAGGTCTATATAAAGAGACTTCAGATACAGTATTAGTGACCACTAAGGTCTATATAAAAGAGACTTTAGATACAGTATTAGGGACCACTAAGGTCTATATAAAGAGACTTCAGATACAGTATTAGGGGACCACTAAGGTCTATATAAAAGAGACTTCAGATACAGTATTAGGGGACCACTAAGGTCTATATAAAAGAGACTTCAGATACAGTATTAGGGACCACTAAGGTCTATATAAAGAGACTTCAGATACAGTATTAGGGACCACTAAGGTCTATATAAAAGAGACTTCAGATCCAGTATTAGGGGACCACTAAGGTCTATATAAAGAGACCTCAGATACAGTATTATGAGACCACTAAGGTCTATATAAAAGTATTCAAAGAGCACCACGTCATGGGACCTTTTAAGTGCAAAGGGTGTGATGCATTCCCCCCACCAAAGTATTGTCTAAATATTTAGAATGACTTGGATTCCTTGGATGGTCTAGTTTCACAGGGTACCAATGTATTCACTCTAGCAGCATTAAAACCGAGCCTCTAAAAAGATCCATTTCAGGATTTTATGAATCAATATCAGATCACTCAACGGAAAATTGACCCGACCTCTGGCACCATGAAGGAGCACCCAAATAACTCAGAGAGGTCCAAACAAACGGTATCATTCATGGTGGCCTGCTTAAAGGAGGATACAAAGAAAAATGTCTTCCTCAAGTTGTTCCTGAGCTTAATTGTATTCGAGTCATAGACATAGAATATGTCAATAATGTGAAACGGTCTGCAAATCAAGCATTTCAATGGGCAGTATGATAAATACCTGCAGTGTTCTAAAATAGCTAATAGTTACATCAAGTGATTTTGTTCGTTCAGGCA
>JAQOOF010000131.1:0-58485 GCA_029931835.1 Etheostoma nigrum
TGGCCGTGGAACAACGGATCAGATCTTCACTCTCGCAAAGATCTTGGAGGGGGCCTGGGAGTATGCCCAACCAGTCTACATGTGTTTTGTGGAGCTGGAGAAGGCGTATGACCGGGTTCCCCGGGTGAAATTGTGGGAGGTGCTGCGGGAGTATGGGGTAAGGGGGTCCCTTCTCAGGGCCATCCGATCTCTGTATGACCAAAGCGAGAGCTGTGTCCGGGTTCTCGGCAGTAAGTCGGACTCGTTCCAGGTGAGGGTTGGCCTCCGCCAGGGCTGCGCTTTGTCACCAATCCTGTTTGTAATATTTATGGACAGGATATCGAGGCGTAGTCGGGGCGGGGAGGGGTTGCAGTTCGGTGGGCTCGGGATCTCATCGCTGCTTTTTGCAGATGATGTGGTCCTGATGGCGTCATCGGCCTGTGACCTTCAGCACTCACTGGATCGGTTCGCCGCCGAGTGTGAAGCGGCTGGGATGAGGATCAGCACCTCTAAATCTGAGGCCATGGTTCTCAGTAGGAAACCGATGGAGTGCTTTCTTCAGGTGGGGAGTGAGTCCTTACCCCAAGTGAAGGAGTTTAAGTACCTTGGGGTCTTGTTCGCAAGTGAGGGGACCATGGAGCGTGAGATTGGTCGGAGAATCGGAGCAGCTGGTGCGGTATTACATTCTGTGTATCGCACCGTTGTGACGAAAAGAGAGCTGAGCCAGAAGGCAAAGCTCTCGATCTACCGGGCAATTTTCGTTCCTACCCTCACCTATGGTCATGAAGGCTGGGTCATGACCGAAAGAACAAGATCCAGGGTACAAGCGGCCGAAATGGGTTTCCTCAGGAGGGTGGCTGGCGTCTCCCTTAGAGATAGGGTGAGAAGCTCAGTCATCCGAGAGGAGCTCGGAGTAGAGCCGCTGCTCCTTCGCGTCGAAAGGAGCCTGTTGAAGTGGTTTGGGCATCTGGTAAGGATGCCTCCTGGGCGCCTCCCTAGGGAGGTGTTCCAGGCACGTCCAGCTGGGAGGAGGCCTCGGGGAAGACCCAGGACTAGGTGGAGAGATTATATCTCCAACCTGGCCTGGGAACGCCTCGGGATCCCCCAGTCGGAGCTGGTTGATGTGGCTCGGGAAAGGGAAGTTTGGGGTCCCTTACTGGAGCTGCTGCCCCCGCGACCCGACTCCGGATAAGCGGATGAAGATGGATGGATGGACTTTCAGTGATAGACTCATTCTCCCAAAATGCACCACAGAGCGCCACAGGAAGTCATTCCTGCCTGTGGCCATCAAACTTTATAACTCCTCCCTCTAAGTGTCAGACACACAGACACTTAGAGAGGTTGATACTGGACAATATCTGTATTATCTGTTTTGTGCAATAACACTGGTCTCAAATGTGTGCAATTCTCAAGTTCACCATTGCAATTCCTTAATTATGTAAATAATGTATAATAATAATATTCCTTTAACTATGTAAATACCGTACATATCCACACTCCTTATATTTCTTATTTTTATTTCTACTCTGATATTTCTACTATTTGTACAACTGCAACACAGAGTTTCCCTTCAGGGATCAATTCTGATTCTGATTCTAATTCTGGGGGGGGGGGGGGCTCCGTGTCCCGCTGGAGCTCCGATCAGGTCGAGGTCGACAGCGAAGCTTTCTAGCAGTGTTGCTACGCTGGCCGATCCCCACTGATGGCGGTCCGTCTGCAGGACCTGGAGCCCCCCCCAGTGTTTCAGTTGGACTGTTAACAAGTGTTGAGATCATTAAAAGGTTTTTACAGTATTTAGAAGCAGGCTGGCTGCTAGTTAGCTAACGCTAGCTTCCATGCTACATAAATAACCCAGACAGAGTTGTCCCTCATCTGGCGATAGAAACCCTGCTGCCCCCCCACCCCCCTGTTGGCTCAGAGCTCCACAGACTAAGTCCACAGGTACAAATTAGTTTTGCACCAAATGTATCGCAAGAAGTGTTGCAAATGTCGAGAGCGCAGATTCGCCGCTGTGTGCTGCGAGAGAGGACAGATGTGAAGCTGCAGTGACAGATTCCAGAGGTTGTAATCACTGAGTTGTGGTTGTGATGAAAATGAACCAGAATTTTAAAAAAGTACACGAGTAAATGTTGCACTACACGCTTGCAGCTGTCATTGTGTTCATGCAAATATCAATCTACACATTTGAGAATATTTTTTCTGTGACTTCACATTCAGAATACAGGTGTGTGAACATTTTCTACGAGTGCAAATTTTAACATACAAGTTCAGATCGTATTCTACAAGTTCTCACCTTTTGCACCGTAGTTACCTTCATAGATTTAGGATGAAATGATGTAATTTACCTGGGGGGCCACTGGAGTGTTGTGGTCCGTTGCTCTTGTGCAGTAAATGTAAATGTGCTGTATTTATATAGCGCTTTTCTAGTCTTAACGACTACTCAAAGCGCTTTTACATCGTACAGGAACCATTCAGCGTTCACACACAATCCTTCACCGAGGCTGTCGTGCAAGGTGCCACCTGCTCATCAGATGAACACTCACACACATTCACACTCCGATGGCACAGCATCGGGGGCAACTCGGGGTTCAGTGTCTTGCCCTGAAAAATAGTAATTAAAATCAAATAAATACATTTTGAGCGTATCACACACTTCATTTTCCCTGTTCTGGTGAATCTGCAACAATATAGTGCTAAGTTATGGTCCAAATGTCTTTTATTTATGTAATGAAAAACAATTTGGGGGGTTGCACTGGCCAGTTTTAATAGTTTTGATGGTCAGGATTCTGTATCTGCTGGATATGATCTGTCTTATATTCTGAGTCTAATATTAACTTTTTGTCTTCTGTTTCAGGGCTCTCCACTGGATGGATTATGTTTATAGTTCTTGGTGTTGGTGGTGTTGTTAATGTTGCTGGTGTTCTAGCTCTAATGCATGTAAACAAGGGCTACATCACATCATATCGTATAAAAGGTAAGTTAAAATAATGAATTGTATCAACATATTAATGATGACCAGGCAACACAACAGATTATTTCTACATATCTCATGTTAAGAGTCTTTGAGGTTGTTTTATCTTCAGTCATTAATCATTCTGATGGTATTTACACCAGAGGACGATCAAGTCAGTTGGATTTTATTTAATAAAACTGTTACAGGATGTTATAATGTACTGGAGATCATTTTTATTTTTTCTGTTCTGTTAGAACATGAAAGACAGACCTGTTTTAATTTGGGATTTGAATTGATGAAGAGTCCAGTTGATGAATGTGAGGAGGAAGACGTAGGGCAGAGCAGCAGAAAGCTCTCTATATTTAGCGTCTTTTGCAGTTATTTAATCTTAAACTGTGATGTCCAGTCTGCTGGATATGATCTGTGTTATATTCTGAGTCTAATATTCACTTTTTGTCTTCTGTTTCAGGGCTCTCCACTGGATGGATTATTTTAATAGTTGTTCTTGCTCTTATTGGTGGTGTTGTTATAGTTCTAATGGTGTGTGTAAACCAGGGCTACATCACATTACGTCTTAAGAAAAGTAAGTTAAAATAATGAATTGTGTCAACATATTCATGATGAGCAGACAACACAACAGATTATTTCTACATATCTCATGTTTAGAGTCTTTGAGGTTGTTTTATCTTCAGTCATTAATCATTCTGATGGTATTTACACCAGAGGACGATCAAGTCAGTTGGATTTTATTTAATAAAACTGTTACAGGATGCTATAATGTACTGGAGATCATTTTATTTTATTCTTAAATCATTATTCTTAAAATGATTCATTATATTTGATGTAGAGTATGTAAATAATATAATACACTACAAGCTTAAATGGTTAAAATATGTTGGTTGTGTTTAAAATAATATGCAGAAATAATTATACTGAAGAAAAAACTAAACTGCATTTGTTGAATTTAATTCTGCTTATAATTATTTTTCTGCCTTTAATAATTAAATAGATGACTCTGCATGTAAACATATTGATTAATACATGTTTTTATCTTCCAGGGCCAAAAGTCATCACAGTGGAAGAAGGCCGTGATGTTATTTTACCCTGCTACCTCTGGCCCAGGGAGGACCTTACAATGTCAAATGGGTTTACCTGGGAGAAATGCAGGTCAGATGATGAATGGCAGAACGTGTTCCGGTATGATGAAGGTGTTGTTAACAATGGTCAGAGTGAAGAGGTCAATGGTCAAGACGAACAGAGTGAAGAGGTCAATGGTCAAGACGAACAGAGTGAAGAGGTCAAAGGTCAAGACGAACAGAGTGAAGAGGTCAATGGTCAAGACGAACAGAGTGAAGAGGTCAAAGGTCAAGACGAACAGAGTGAAGAGTTCAAAGGTCAAGACGAACAGAGTGAAGAGGTCAAAGGTCAAGACGAACAGAGTGAAGAGTTCAAAGGTCAAGACGAACAGAGTGAAGAGGTCAATGGTCAAGACGAACAGAGTGAAGAGGTCAAAGGTCAAGACAAACAGAGTGAAGAGGTCAATGGTCAAGACGAACAGAGTGAAGAGGTCAAAGGTCAAGACAAACAGAGTGAAGAGGTCAAAGGTCAAGACAAACAGAGTGAAGAGGTCAAAGGTCAAGACAAACAGAGTGAAGAAGTCGAAGGTCAAGACAAACAGAGTGAAGAGGTCAAAGGTCAAGACAAACAGAGTGAAGAGGTCAAAGGTCAAGACAAACAGAGTGAAGAAGTCGAAGGTCAAGACGAACAGTTCCGAGGTCGAGTCGACTATTTTCCAGACGAACTGAAACAAGGCAACGCCTCCATAAAGATCAGAAATACAACGATGGCTGACAGTGGAGAATACCTCTGTTTTTTGTATCTAGATCATCAGCATCCTCCAGTGTTCCATGTTGATCTTGATGTTGTTGGTGAGTACTTTGATCAAACCGTTAAAGATGTCCTCTCATTTAACGACTGAAGCCTCGTCTCCACCTCGTTATCTAGCTGCTGCATCTGAACTAACATGATGGAAACTTTTCTCATTTCTTAATGAAATATCAGCAGTCTGCAGTAGATTAAATCTGCAACGATATAAAGAAAGCAGTAGACGATCTCCAAGCAGCACTCTGCTATTCATGCTTCATAGTTTCCAACCATACAATGTGTAATACATATTACTTTATGCTGAGGGCGCAAATGTCGTTTTTTTGTAGACTCTAGCCTCACTTCAACAGATATGATGTGAAAAAATTGCAGTTTGTGCAGCCTGAATATGATCAAGAAAGTTGAACTAAATTTTCTTTAATATTGTTTTGTCTTTTTTTCTGCAGCTTCACCTCGGAAGAAGAAACTTGCTTCAGTAATCTAATGGAACGTCGTTCACTAATGATGACATGAGGCTTTGATGATGAAACATTTATTTAGTTTCCAGTTATTTTCTGCTGTGTTATATCCAGTTAGGCGGGTTGATGTGGTCTTCAGTTCTAGTTGATTGTGTAACTGTTGGTAAGACTGGTCCAGTATTCCTGTTCCAGAGGTGTGTAGAGCAGAGAGGACCAGCTCAACATGATGATGCTCTTATAAGTCTTTATTCTATATTCAGACCAAATTACAAAGTTAGCTGTGATGGTGTGAAGTGTGACATATATTGTGTAAAAAAGGTCACTTCATGTAATCTTTTTGTTATTTTATAGTGTTTTATTCCAGTTGTTTGCTCTTTAGACGATCATTTCCTGCTTGTGTATGTAGAAGAATAGTAAAGGCTGAGATGTGGAATTGATCTTTTTATCTAACTCGGTGAATGAAGCGGCGCCCTGGTGGCTCACCGGGTAGAGGCGGTACTTTAGGCTGAGTCCTCACCGCAGTGGCTTTGGTTTGAGTCCTCCACAGGGCCCTTCGCTGCATGTCTTCTCTTGTCTTTCCTGACTGTCTCTATCACTGTCTTTTAAACGCAGATACGCCAAAGAAACAAGTATTTAGAAAAAAGCCTCTCTTTACTGTACACTTTACTATGTACTTGTACTATTTATGCTGTTAATCGATAATATAGTGCCTTTTATCATTTGAATGTAAATGTATTCAAATGATACTATTCAAAGCCTTGAATAAAACGTCAGAAATAATGGTTATGCAGCTAAATATTAGTGCGATGATTCAAAGTGAAGCAAAACCTTGAGACATTTTTTCAGGTTATATTGTAAATATTTGAGTTTGTAAATGTGAAAATGTAAATACTTTTATATTTTTGAACAGCCTAATATTCCTTTTTCTTCCCTTTCTGTGAAGGTAGAACACAAACTTGATCCCTTCGGATCCTGTTTTGATTTGTAATTGAATGTTCAGTGTTCCCAATGCATTGATATTATGAAATTAAAAGCTATTCTAAGGATTCTGAGCATTATTCACTGTTTTAAACACACCGCTATTATTCTGTATATCAACATTTTTTAGCTGGATGTTGGACGTGAAAAGAAGGAAATGGTTCTTCCATAACTTCACCATAACAAGCTGTTCTATGGATTTAGAGAGGACGCCATGACGTCACTCACAGGCAGAGAAATGCTTTTTGGTTTTTGATGGAAGTTGTTTTTTTAGTAACTTTTTTCATTTAATCACTAACATTTATTTTTTGCATATTATGATTTTATTCTAAATGCATTTCTCCATGAAATGACTTTTTTTGTTTTAATTTTATTTTCATAATTTGTTAATAAATAATAAATTCCCTTTTTCTTAAATTATTTTTATTTTCTGAATGTCACAATTTTATTTTTAAATTCTTTTTAACAAAAATCAATTTCTAAATATAACGATTCTAAACTATTGAGTTTCTCATAACTCATAACTTTCTGTTCTTAATGACATTTTTTTTATTTTCTGAATTTTTAAATTTTATTCTTTCTTTTCATGAAATGACGTTTTTCTACAATCATTTTCTTTTGAGTATTACGATTTTATTATTTTTTCTTAGTAACCACTAAGAATATTGTTTGTTTCCTGTACTTGTACAAACATCTTCATGGAAGAGTCATCAGGAGAAAACCTCTTCTACGTCCTCAACACAAAAATCAGCGTCATATAGACAAGCCTGATGCATTGTGGGAACAAGTTCTGTGGACCGATGAGGTTAAAATAAGAACGTTTGGAGAAGAAAGGACACAGAATTTAATGAAAAGAACCTCTGTCCAGCTGTTAATCATGGCGGGGGGGTCCATCATGCTTTGGGGGGGTATTGCAGCCAGTGGCACAGGGAACATTTCACGAGTAGAAGGACAAATGGACAATAAACCCAGACCAGTACAAGGTCTTAACTCTGCAGGGGGCCCAGACTTTTGCAGTTTTCTGTTATTTTGAAAGTGTAAATGATGAAAATAAAATCTAACTGGCCTGCAGGAAAGAACAGTTTCCCTGAGGACATCGGGACATTATTGGACTGAGCTGTCGTTTCCCTGAGGACATCGGGACATTGTTGGACTGAGCTGTCGTTTCCCTGAGGACATCGGGACATCGTTGGACTGAGCTGTCGTTTCCCTGAGGACATCGGGACATCGTTGGACTGAGCTGTCGTTTCCCTGAGGACATCGGGACATCGTTGGACTGAGCTGTTGTTTCCCTGAGGACATCGGGACATCGTTGGACTGAGCTGTTGTTTCCCTGAGGACATCGGGACATCGTTGGACTGAGCTGTCGTTTCCCTGAGGACATCGGGACATCGTTGGACTGAGCTGTTGTTTCCCTGAGGACATCGGGACATCGTTGGACTGAGCTGTCGTTTCCCTGAGGACATCGGGACATTGTTGGACTGAGCTCTCGTTTCCCTGAGGACATCGGGACATCGTTGGACTGAGCTGTCGTTTCCCTGAGGACATTGTTGGACTGAGCTGTTGTTTCCCTGAGGACATCGGGACATTGTTGGACTGAGCTGTCGTTTCCCTGAGGACATCGGGACATTGTTGGACATTGTTGGATGTGTGTTGCTGGAACACCGTCCTTACCGGTTGGACACCAGAGCTTTTGGAGCTGCAGGTGGACAGCAGAGCGCGAGACGTCAGACCTAACTAACCTGGCTAATGAAAACAATGAAAATCCAAACTCATCCAACTCGGGTGTGACGTCATTCCCAGCTTCAGCTCCCATGTTCGAGGTGAATGGAGCCGGGATGTATCTGGTGGAAATGGGACATATCAGCCTAAAGTAATCTAGGGGCTCCACCCGGTGACCCACCAGGAGCTCCACCCGGTGACCCACCAGGGGCTCCACCCGGTGACCCACCAGGGGCTCCACCCGGTGACCAGGGACTCCACCCGGTGACCCACCAGGGGCTCCACCCGGTGAACAGGGACTCCACCCGGTGACCCACCAGGGGCTCCACCCGGTGAACAGGGGCTCCACCCGGTGACCCACCAGGGGCTCCACCCGGTGAACAGGGACTCCACCCGGGGCTCCACCCGGTGACCCACCAGGGGCTCCACCCGGTGAACAGGGGACTCCACCCGGTGACCCACCAGGGGCTCCACCCGGTGACCCACCAGGGGCTCCACCCGGTGAACAGGGACTCCACCCGGTGACCCACCAGGGGCTCCACCCGGTGACCCACCAGGGGCTCCACCCGGTGACCCTCCAGGGGCTCCACCCGGTGACCCACCAGGGGCTCCACCCGGTGAACAGGGACTCCACCCGGTGACCCACCAGGGCATCGCCTTAGTCACTTTCTCTCTGAGTTAGAGAAGAAGATGTAAAAATGTCTTGATGTGTTTTTATTACTCCAGGATGTTTAATAATGCAATTGAAAAAAAAAATGTTTTTTTTAAATTGAGGGGGGGGGTAGTTGGTAATTTGTTGCCATATGGCAACAACGCGCATTCGTGGAAAGTGCCAAAAAATCCATTATTTCTTTAAAAACATGCTTTTATTGAAAGAATTACCAAACAAATTCAACTTATATGTATCAACATGTATAGTCCAATGTGTTTACAGTCAAATTAGTTTATTTTTAATTGTAGTTTTGTTTTTGATAATTAATAATAACACTGTAATAAGTCTATCATATACACCTGAAAGAAGACACGGATACAATTTACTTGATTAGGGGCAAAATCAACACAACACACTGACACACGGCCACTGAAAACATATTTCATATACATAATCTTCCTGTAGGAAATCCATATTTAGACCAGAAGGGTATATTGACTATAAATGTCAGCGGACCAACAGATAATTTGAGTGAGCCAACATGATTTCCTTTGGAATAACTCATTTTTATTGGTGAGCAATTCATTTACATTAGTGTGTAATTAATAATTTAGATATTATATTAATTACAAAATGGCTGGAATAACATAATATAAATACATTTTATGTTTTTATTTTAAAATATTATAAATAATTGCAAACATAGTGTTAGAGAAGCCTAAAGTTATAGTAATTCAATCTGAGCCCATTAGGCTAAATGTACACATTTCACTTCAATATTTGCATAATGTTGCCATATGGCAACAAATTAATTTTATATCCTTTTACAGAAAAAATTAACTGGTTTAAATGATGAAAAATTAAAGTTTACTTATTCCAGATAACAGTTGAATTTTTTTACATTTTGGCTGATCCTGGAACGTGATCTTCAGTGTGGCACATGTCCGGAAAAGGGGCGGGGCAACAGGATTCTGTGGGTATGCAGGACAGGTGACAGGTGAGTAGCTGTCCTGGATAGGCTCTATAATAGATTAGGCCTATTAATAACGCAGAATAAATTAATGAACAGGAACGTAAAGGAGTCCAATACACGGACCTTAAAACAGACCAGCTTCCAAAAACAGGCTCTGGAAATTCAGTTTTGAATCATCTACTTGCAAGAGACAGGACAGATGAGGACATAAGACTTGTGTAACTGCAGTAAGACGACACAAGATGGCGGCAGAGCCCCCCCGCTGCTCCGAGAGGGGGTTGGTGGCTGAAACCGAAGGTAAAAACCTCAACACTTGTTCGCCATTATTTAAAAGAAGAGCTCCGTATTTGTTCCAGTAATTAATCGACAAATATGAAGCATCTAGTGGATCTGCTGTGTTTGTGTCTTCTGTGTTTGACCGGGAAAACACTTGGTGATAAAAACGGTAAGAATGACTAACTTTGTAATATATAAAGGCGACTGACGGACTTAGACTTCTCTTTATTAATCCTTTTGGGATGACTTCCGCGAGGAAATTAAAAATTCCTGCAGCAGTTTTAGCAAGAAAAAAATATTAAAAAGGCAGTATAAAGAAAACAAAACAGTAATAATAATAACAATAACAACAATAACATTCGTCAAATAAAGACAAAAAAGACCATAAATTATTTTCAAAGTGTCAGTGTTGAGTCCAGTGTTAACGTGATAAAGTGACCAGGTATTAATGTAAGTCCAGGTGTGTGTGTGTGTGTGTGTGTGTGTGTGTGTGTGTGTATATTGTCCTCTCTGCCCTATTTCCTCCTCCCCCCGAGTGAGGAGGTGTAGAGTCTGATGGCATGGGGGACAAAGGAGTCCTTGAGTCTGTTGGTCCGACACTTGGGAAGGAGCAGCCTTCCAGTGAACCGGCTCCTCTGGGTGCTGATGACGGGGTGGGGGGGGGGGGGGCTGGCATTTTCAGTAATGTCCAGCAGTTTGTCCAGTGTCCTCCTCTCTGCCACCGTCACCATTGAGTCATGAGTTCATGCCGACCACAGAGCCGGCCCGCCTGACGGACTGGGTGTCTCGTCATGAGATAAAGATCATCAGAATGCTCTATATGGACTAATATAGGCCTACTCCATATTAGCGTCAATAACACATAGGCAGAACCATATTGTTCTATATCTATGGGCCTAACCCTTCACAGCACAGGTTATTGGTCTCATTGTTCCTCACAGATGACCTCGGTGCTTTTTAAAGTTCTTCACAGTTTGGCATGACGTCAGTTTGTGGGCGCGAGGAAGCCGGACACCCCGAGTTTAGGATCTGGAAAAGAAAAGGTAGACCTACTTAAAGCAAAAGTTCAAATAGGCAATGCAGTCAAATCTTTACATTTGAGATGCTGGAAACATTACTTTAGTATTTTAGCATTTCCTTATAATACTACTTAAAGTATAAAAACTAAAACTCTCTTTTTAGTTTAATGGTCTAATCATTTCAGCTGGACTTGTAGGCAGTTATATTGTTGGCTAGATTTATTAATAATAAAACATCAGATTTTATAAACAACATGTGTTTCGTCTGTAAGAATCTTAATGTATAAAGTAACGAGTAACTAAAGCTGTCATATTAACGTAGACGAGTAAAAAGGAGAATATTTCTCTGAGATGTAGCGGAGTAGAAGTAGAAAGAGGCAGGAGAAGAGAAGTAGGCCTACCTCCATTTGGTACTTCAGTAGAATCATAATCATAAATACTTTATTGATCCCCGAAGGGAAACTCTGTGTTGCAGTTGCAAATAAATATAAATATAAAACAGCTGAAATATAAATAAAGAAATATAAGGAGTGTGGATTTGTACGGTATTTACATAGTTAAAGGAGTTTTATGATACAGTATTTACATAATTAAGAGTTGCAATGGTGAAAAGTAATATTAATAATATTGCACACATTTCAGGCCAGACAGATAATATTGTCCAGTTGTCGTGTGTGTGTGTGTGTGTGTGTGTGTGTGTGTGTGTGTGTGTCAGACACTTAGAAGGAGGACAGACATTGTCCAAGATGGCATGTAGTTTGGACAGCGTCCTCCTCTCTGACACCACCCAGAGAGTCCAGATCCCCCCCCCCACGACGTCACTGGCCTTGCGGATCAGTTTGTTGAGTCTGTTGGCGTCCGCTACCCTCAGCCTGCTGTCCCAGCATGCACCTGCAACCAGGATAGCACTGGCCACCACAGACTCATAAACACCCTCAGCATGGTCCTGCAGATGTTGAAGGACCTCAGCCTCCTCAGAAAATAGAGACGGCTTTGGCCCTTCCTGTAGAGGGCTTGAGTGTTCTTGGCCCAGTCCAGTTTATTGTCCAAGTGCACTCCCAGGTATTTGTAGTCCTCCACCATGTCCACACTGACCCCCTGGATGGAAACAGGGCTCACTGGTGCCTTGGCTCTCCTTAGATCCACCACCAGCTCCTTAGTCTTTGTCACGTTGAGCTGTAGATGGTTCTGCTCCCTCCATGTGACAAAGTCCTAGACCTCCAGTACTAAATGTGTTTAGTTAAATTCCACCCCGTTTATTTATGTTTGTTTCTACAGGAGAGTTATGTATGTGAGGAGAGAAGATTTATGTCTTTTCTCACGTGATTTCACTTCCCTAAAAACTCTTCATCACAACTCTAAATGAGGAAATGTTTTTCATCAGGAGGACGTCACAGACAACGTCACAATCATTTGATCCATACAACATACCAGTGTTCAGATACTTTAGTAAAAGTACTAATACCACACTGTGTCAGTCCTGCATTAAAAATGTTACTCAAGTAAAAGTAAAATAAAAGGTACTTAATGTTAAAGTACTCCATGAAGATAAACTCTCACATTCAAGACACTGGAAACATGTCAAGTTTTTATGTGAAATTACTGTACACAGTGTGTAAAATACATCGTAAAATTTCATTTTAAATATAGTTTTTAAAAAATTCAGTCCTCCTTTTTTATGTCTGTAAAGTAAACCTACATGATGTTATCTTCCAGGGCCAGCAGTCATCAATGTGGAAAAAAGGGCTGATGTTGTGTTACCCTGCTCTCTCAGCACCAAGGAGGACATTGAGTTGAAACTGTTTGTCTGGAGGAAAGCTCCTCAGAAAGATGAAGGTCAGAAGGAAGTGTTCCTGTATGACAAAGGCATCGATAACAGAGGTCAGAGTGACGAGTTCAAAGGTCGAGTCTCTCATTTCCAAGATAAACTTAAACACGGCGACGCCTCCATAACCATCAGAAATACAAAGCTATCTGACAGTGGAGAATACAGCTGTTATTTTCCTCGTCTTCAGCCACGTCAAACTTTCTACATTAAGCTTGTTGTTGGTGAGTATTTTTTGTAGGTACTGTCAGGACCCTCATACTCTGCTCCTGACTGGCTAGTAGTCCTTACCTAGGTACTGTCAAGACCCTCATACTCTGCTCCTGACTGGCTAGTAGTCCTTACCTAGGTACTGTCAGGACCCTCATACTCTGCTTCTGACTGGCTAGTAGTCCTTACCTAGGTACTGTCAGGGCACGCCCTCATACTCTGCTTCTGACTGGCTAATAGTCCTTACCTAGGTACTGTCAGGGCCCTCATACTCTGCTTCTGACTGGCTAGTAGTCCTTACCTAGGTACTGTCAGGGCCCTCATACTCTGCTTCTGACTGGCTAGTAGTCCTTACCTAGGTACTGTCAGGGCCCTCATACTCTGCTTCTGACTGGCTAGTAGTCCTTACCTAGGTACTGTCAGGGCCCTCATACTCTGCTTCTGACTGGCTAGTAGTCCTTACCTAGGTACTGTCAGGGCCCTCATTCTCTGCTTCTGACTGGCTAGTAGTCCTTACCTAGGTACTGTCAGGGCACGCCCTCATACTCTGCTTCTGACTGGCTAGTAGTCCTTACCTAGGTACTGTCAGGGCACGCCCTCATACTCTGCTTCTGACTGGCTAGTAGTCCTTACCTAGGTACTATCAGGGCCCTCATACTCTGCTTCTGACTGGCTAGTAGTCCTTACCTAGGTACTGTCAGGGCCCTCATACTCTGCTTCTGACTGGCTAGTAGTCCTTACCTAGGTACTGTCAGGGCACGCCCTCATACTCTGCTTCTGACTGGCTAGTAGTCCTTACCTAGGTACTATCAGGGCCCTCATACTCTGCTTCTGACTGGCTAGTAGTCCTTACCTAGGTACTGTCAGGGCCCGCCCTCATACTCTGCTTCTGACTGGCTAGTAGTCCTTACCTAGGTACTGTCAGGGCCCTCATACTCTGCTTCTGACTGGCTAGTAGTCCTTACCTAGGTACTGTCAGGGCACGCCCTCATACTCTGCCTCTGACTGGCTAGTAGTCCTTACTTAGGTACTGTCAGGGCCCTCATACTCTGCTTCTGACTGGCTAGTAGTCCTTACCTAGGTACTGTCTGGACCCTCATACTCTGCTTCTGACTGGCTAGTAGTCCTTACCTAGGTACTGTCAGGACCCTCATACTCTGCTTCTGACTGGCTAGTAGTCCTTACCTAGGTACTGTCAGGGTCCTCATACTCTGCTTCTGACTGGCTAGTAGTCCTTACTTAGGTACTGTCAGGGCCCTCATACTCTGCTTCTGACTGGCTAGTAGTCCTTACCTAGGTACTGTCAGGGACCTCATACTCTGCTTCTGACTGGCTAGTAGTCCTTACCTAGGTACTATCAGGGCCCTCATACTCTGCTTCTGACTGGCTAGTAGTCCTTACCTAGGTACTGTCTTAGCCCTCATACTCTGCTTCTGACTGGCTAGTAGTCCTTACCTAGGTACTATCAGGGCCCTCATACTCTGCTTCTGACTGGCTAGTAGTCCTTACCTAGGTACTGTCTTGACCTTCATACTCTGCTCCTGACTAGCTAGTAGTCCTTACCTAGGTACTGTCAGGGCCCTCATACTCTGCTTCTGACTGGCTAGTAGTCCTTACCTAGGTACTGTCAGGGCCCTCATACTCTGCTTCTGACTGGCTAGTAGTCCTTACCTAGGTACTGTCAGGGCCCTCATACTCTGCTTCTGACTGGCTAGTAGTCCTTACCTAGGTACTGTCAGGGCCCTCATACTCTGCTTCTGACTGGCTAGTAGTCCTTACCTAGGTACTGTCAGGGCCCTCATACTCTGCTTCTGACTGGCTAGTAGTCCTTACCTAGGTACTGTCAGGGCACGCCCTCATACTCTGCCTCTGACTGGCTAGTAGTCCTTACCTAGGTACTGTCAGGGCCCTCATACTCTGCTTCTGACTGGCTAGTAGTCCTTACCTTGGTACTGTCAGGACCCTCATACTCTGCTTCTGACTGGCTAGTAGTCCTTACCTAGGTACTGTCAGGGCCCGCCTTCATACTCTGCTTCTGACTGGCTAGTAGTCCTTACCTAGGTACTGTCAGGGCCCTCATACTCTGCTTCTGACTGGCTAGTAGTCCTTACCTAGGTACTGTCAGGGCCCTCATACTCTGCTTCTGACTGGCTAATAGTCCTTACCTAAGAACTGTCAGGACCCTCATACTCTGCTTCTGACTGGGTAGTAGTCCTTACCTAGGTACTATCAGGGCCCTCATACTCTGCTTCTGACTGGCTAGTAGTCCTTACCTAGGTACTGTCAGGGCCCGCCTTCATACTCTGCTTCTGACTGGCTAGTAGTCCTTACCTAGGTACTGTCAGGGCCCTCATACTCTGCTTCTGACTGGCTAGTTGTCCTTACCTAGGTACTGTCAGGGCCCTCATACTCTGCTTCTGACTGGCTAGTAGTCCTTACCTAAGTACTGTCAGGACCCTCATACTCTGCTTCTGACTGGCTAGTAGTCCTTACCTAGGTACTGTCAGGGCACGCCCTCATACTCTGCTTCTGACTGGCTAGTAGTCCTTACCTAGGTACTGTCAGGGCCCTCATACTCTGCTTCTGACTGGCTAGTAGTCCTTACCTAGGTACTGTCAGGGCCCTCATACTCTGCTTCTGACTGGCTAGTAGTCCTTACCTAGGTACTGTCAGGGCACGCCCTCATACTCTGCTTCTGACTGGCTAGTAGTCCTTATCTAGGTACTTTCAGGGCACGCCCTCATACTCTGCTTCTGACTGGCTAGTAGTCCTTACCTAGGTACTGTCAGGGCCCTCATACTCTGCTTCTGACTGGCTAGTAGTCCTTACCTAGGTACTGTCAGGGCCCTCATACTCTGCTTCTGACTGGCTAGTAGTCCTTACCTAGGTACTGTCAGGGCACGCCCTCATACTCTGCTTCTGACTGGCTAGTAGTCCTTACCTAGGTACTGTCAGGGCCCTCATACTCTGCTTCTGACTGGGTAGTAGTCCTTACCTAGGTACTGTCAGGGCACGCCCTCATACTCTGCTTCTGACTGGCTAGTAGTCCTTACCTAGGTACTATCAGGGCCCTCATACTCTGCTTCTGACTGGCTAGTAGTCCTTACCTAGGTACTGTCAGGGCCCTCATACTCTGCTTCTGACTGGCTAGTAGTCCTTACCAATGGTACTGTCAGGGCACGCCCTCATACTCTGCTTCTGACTGGCTAGTAGTCCTTACCTAGGTACTATCAGGGCCCTCATACTCTGCTTCTGACTGGCTAGTAGTCCTTACCTAGGTACTGTCAGGGCACGCCCTCATACTCTGCCTCTGACTGGCTAGTAGTCCTTACCTAGGTACTGTCAGGGCCCTCATACTCTGCTCCTGACTGGCTAGTAGTCCTTACCTAGGTACTGTCAGGGCCCTCATACTCTGCTTCTGACTGGCTAGTAGTCCTTACCTAGGTACTGTCAGGGCCCTCATACTCTGCTCCTGACTGGCTAGTAGTCCTTACCTAGGTACTGTCAGGACCCTCATACTCTGCTCCTGACCGGCTAGTAGTCCTTAACTAGGTACTGTCAGGACCCTCATACTCTGCTTCTGACTGGCTAGTAGTCCTTACCTAGGTACTATCAGGGCACGCCCTCATACTCTGCCTCTGAATGGCTAGTAGTCCTTACCTAGGTACTGTCAGGGCCCTCATACTCTGCTTCTGACTGGCTAGTAGTCCTTACCTAGGTACTATCAGGGCCCTCATACTCTGCTTCTGACTGGCTAGTAGTCCTTACCTAGGTACTGTCAGGCCCCGCCCTCATACTCTGCTTCTGACTGGCTAGTAGTCCTTACCTAGGTACTATCAGGGCCCTCATACTCTGCTTCTGACTGGCTAGTAGTCCTTACCTAGGTACTGTCAGGACCCTCATACTCTGCTTCTGACTTGCTAGTAGTCCTTACCTAGGTACTGTCAGGACCCTCATACTCTGCTTCTGACTGGCTAGTAGTCCTTACCTAGGTACTGTCAGGGCACGCCCTCATACTCTGCCTCTGAATGGCTAGTAGTCCTTACCTAGGTACTGTCAGGGCCCTCATACTCTGCTTCTGACTGGCTAGTAGTCCTTACCTAGGTACTGTCAGGGCCCTCATACTCTGCTTCTGACTGGCTAGTAGTCCTTACCTAGTTACTGTCAGGGTCCTCATACTCTGCTTCTGACTGGCTAGTAGTCCTTACCTAGGTACTGTCAGGGCCCTCATACTCTTCCTCTGACTGGCTAGTAGTCCTTACCTAGGTACTGTCAGGACCCTCATACTCTGCTTCTGACTGGCTAGTAGTCCTTACCTAGGTACTGTCAGGGCCCTCATACTCTGCTTCTGACTGGCTAGTAGTCCTTACCTAGGTACTGTCAGGGCCCTCATACTCTGCTTCTGACTGGCTAGTAGTCCTTACCTAGGTACTGTCAGGGCCCTCATACTCTGCTTCTGACTGGCTAGTAGTCCTTACCTAGGTACTGTCAGGGCACGCCCTCATACTCTGCTTCTGACTGGCTAGTAGTCCTTACCTAGGTACTATCAGGGCTCTCATACTCTGCTTCTGACTGGCTAGTAGTCCTTACCTAGGTACTGTCAGGGCCCTCATACTCTGCTTCTGACTGGCTAGTAGTCCTTACCTAGGTACTGTCAGGGCACGCCCTCATACTCTGCTTCTGACTGGCTAGTAGTCCTTACCTAGGTACTGTCAGGGCCCTCATACTCTGCTTCTGACTGGCTAGTAGTCCTTACCTAGGTACTGTCAGGGCACGCCCTCATACTCTGCTTCTGACTGGCTAGTAGTCCTTACCTAGGTACTATCAGGGCTCTCATACTCTGCTTCTGACTGGCTAATAGTCCTTACCTAGGTACTGTCAGGGCCCTCATACTCTGCTTCTGACTGGCTAGTAGTCCTTACCTAGGTACTGTCAGGGCACGCCCTCATACTCTGCTTCTGACTGGCTAGTAGTCCTTACCTAGGTACTATCAGGGCCCTCATACTCTGCTTCTGAATGGCTAGTAGTCCTTACCTAGTTACTGTCAGGGTCCTCATACTCTGCTTCTGACTGGCTAGTAGTCCTTACCTAGGTACTGTCAGGGCCCTCATACTCTTCCTCTGACTGGCTAGTAGTCCTTACCTAGGTACTGTCAGGACCCTCATACTCTGCTTCTGACTGGCTAGTAGTCCTTACCTAGGTACTGTCAGGACCCTCAAACTCTGCTTCTGACTGGCTAGTAGTCTTTACCTAGGTACTGTCAGGACCCTCATACTCTGCTTCTGACTGGCTAGTAGTCCTTACCTAGGTACTGTCAGGGCCCTCATACTCTGCTTCTGACTGGCTAGTAGTCCTTACCTAGGTACTGTCAGGGCCCTCATACTCTGCTTCTGACTGGCTAGTAGTCCTTACCTAGTTACTGTCAGGGTCCTCATACTCTGCTTCTGACTGGCTAGTAGTCCTTACCTAGGTACTGTCAGGGCCCTCATACTCTTCCTCTGACTGGCTAGTAGTCCTTACCTAGGTACTGTCAGGACCCTTATACTCTGCTTCTGACTGGCTAGTAGTCCTTACCTAGTTACTGTCAGGACCCTCATACTCTGCTTCTGACTGGCTAGTAGTCCTTACCTAGGTACTGTCAGGGCACGCCCTCATACTCTGCTTCTGACTGGCTAGTAGTCCTTACCTAGGTACTGTCAGGGCCCTCATACTCTGCTTCTGACTGGCTAGTAGTCCTTACCTAGGTACTGTCAGGGCCCTCATACTCTGCTTCTGACTGGCTAGTAGTCCTTACCTAGGTACTGTCAGGGCACGCCCTCATACTCTGCTTCTGACTGGCTAGTAGTCCTTATCTAGGTACTTTCAGGGCACGCCCTCATACTCTGCTTCTGACTGGCTAGTAGTCCTTACCTAGGTACTGTCAGGGCCCTCATACTCTGCTTCTGACTGGCTAGTAGTCCTTACCTAGGTACTGTCAGGGCCCTCATACTCTGCTTCTGACTGGCTAGTAGTCCTTACCTAGGTACTGTCAGGGCACGCCCTCATACTCTGCTTCTGACTGGCTAGTAGTCCTTACCTAGGTACTGTCAGGGCCCTCATACTCTGCTTCTGACTGGGTAGTAGTCCTTACCTAGGTACTGTCAGGGCACGCCCTCATACTCTGCTTCTGACTGGCTAGTAGTCCTTACCTAGGTACTATCAGGGCCCTCATACTCTGCTTCTGACTGGCTAGTAGTCCTTACCTAGGTACTGTCAGGGCCCTCATACTCTGCTTCTGACTGGCTAGTAGTCCTTACCTAGGTACTGTCAGGGCACGCCCTCATACTCTGCTTCTGACTGGCTAGTAGTCCTTACCTAGGTACTATCAGGGCCCTCATACTCTGCTTCTGACTGGCTAGTAGTCCTTACCTAGGTACTGTCAGGGCACGCCCTCATACTCTGCCTCTGACTGGCTAGTAGTCCTTACCTAGGTACTGTCAGGGCCCTCATACTCTGCTCCTGACTGGCTAGTAGTCCTTACCTAGGTACTGTCAGGGCCCTCATACTCTGCTTCTGACTGGCTAGTAGTCCTTACCTAGGTACTGTCAGGGACCTCATACTCTGCTCCTGACTGGCTAGTAGTCCTTACCTAGGTACTGTCAGGACCCTCATACTCTGCTCCTGACCGGCTAGTAGTCCTTAACTAGGTACTGTCAGGACCCTCATACTCTGCTTCTGACTGGCTAGTAGTCCTTACCTAGGTACTATCAGGGCACGCCCTCATACTCTGCCTCTGAATGGCTAGTAGTCCTTACCTAGGTACTGTCAGGGCCCTCATACTCTGCTTCTGACTGGCTAGTAGTCCTTACCTAGGTACTATCAGGGCCCTCATACTCTGCTTCTGACTGGCTAGTAGTCCTTACCTAGGTACTATCAGGGCCCTCATACTCTGCTTCTGACTGGCTAGTAGTCCTTACCTAGGTACTGTCAGGACCCTCATACTCTGCTTCTGACTGGCTAGTAGTCCTTACCTAGGTACTGTCAGGCCCCGCCCTCATACTCTGCTTCTGACTGGCTAGTAGTCCTTACCTAGGTACTATCAGGGCCCTCATACTCTGCTTCTGACTGGCTAGTAGTCCTTACCTAGGTACTGTCAGGACCCTCATACTCTGCTTCTGACTTGCTAGTAGTCCTTACCTAGGTACTGTCAGGACCCTCATACTCTGCTTCTGACTGGCTAGTAGTCCTTACCTAGGTACTATCAGGGCACGCCCTCATACTCTGCCTCTGAATGGCTAGTAGTCCTTACCTAGGTACTGTCAGGGCCCTCATACTCTGCTTCTGACTGGCTTGTAGTCCTTACCTAGGTACTGTCAGGGCCTTCATACTCTGCTTCTGACTGGCTAGTAGTCCTTACCTAGGTACTGTCAGGGCCCTCATACTCTGCTTCTGACTGGCTAGTAGTCCTTACCTAGTTACTGTCAGGGTCCTCATACTCTGCTTCTGACTGGCTAGTAGTCCTTACCTAGGTACTGTCAGGGCCCTCATACTCTTCCTCTGACTGGCTAGTAGTCCTTACCTAGGTACTGTCAGGACCCTCATACTCTGCTTCTGACTGGCTAGTAGTCCTTACCTAGGTACTGTCAGGACCCTCAAACTCTGCTTCTGACTGGCTAGTAGTCTTTACCTAGGTACTGTCAGGACCCTCATACTCTGCTTCTGACTGGCTAGTAGTCCTTACCTAGGTACTGTCAGGGCCCTCATACTCTGCTTCTGACTGGGTAGTAGTTCTTACCTAGGTACTGTCAGGACACACCCTCATACTCTTCCTCTGACTGGCTAGTAGCTGCTCATTTCTTTTAACCAAGTAGAAATACCTGTTTGTGTTGATTCTTCCTGATCTGATAGATAATAATAGCTGTAACGCCAACAGGTTTTTCAGATGTTTATCATATCTGACATATTTGTGGTGCAGTGGTGTTCACTTTATTTGTTTCACCATTCAGGGACACTGGAACAAGACAAACTTTGACCACCTTATAAAAATAAGTTGTTAGTTTTTGCCCAGGAAGAAAAGTCATGGTAGGAATCTGAGGAAAGAAAAGCACGTCTGTAACATTTCTAACTCAGCTCAACTCTGAAGTTCATACAATCACATTATTGAAAGTCCACAATCTGCAGAGAGAGAGAGAGAGAGGCCTATACCGAGTTGATGGTCAACATTATTTGGGAAATAGAGAAAGTTATTAATTTGTCATGGCGTGCTTAAGACCAGTGTGAAATTTGCAAAACAAGGCCATAAAACAAGCATGTTTAAGTCTGTCTTAACCTAATTACTCTACATGTAAACATACTGATTAATACCTGTTTTTATCTTCCAGAGCCAAAAGTCAGAGTGACCGTGGAACAAGACCGTGATGTTGTGTTACCCTGCTCTCTCAGCACCAAGGAGAACATTGAGTTTAAACTCTTTGACTGGAAGAAAGCTGCTCAGAAAGATGAAGGTCAGAAGGAGGTGTTCCTGTATAACAACGGCTTTCATTACAACAACAGTCGCGGTGGTCAGAGTGAAGAGTTCAAAGGTCGAGTCTCTCATTTCCCAGATGAACTGAAACACGGCAACGCCTCCATAATCCTCAGAAATACAAAGATATCTGACAGTGGAGTCTACAGCTGTGATTTTCCTCGTCTTCAAACACCTCAAACATTCTACATTGAGCTTGTTGTTGGTGAGTACTTTTATTAAACAGTTAAAGTTTGATCAATGAACAGGATATTAAAATGTCTTTTAAACTTTGTCAAGTAATATTTCATAGGCATTAATATTTTATTCAGCCTTTTAGGTCGTGTTTTATCCTCTTGAGGCTAATTTTGATCATGTATATTTTTGTCTCGAGACCGACACATCTGTATAATACCAGGACCACGAAGACCTGATGTATGTAAATGACATCACTGTTAAACAAACACTCACCAGGTTTCATTAGGTGTGTTGATCTCAATTAAAACTCTGAAAGAGCTGCATTGATAAAATATTTAATATTAAAAAGCTTTTTTATTTTTTCCATTTCATTTCCTATTTAAAATACAGTAAATCAGTCATAATGAGGACCATCAGGCTGAAAATTACTTACTTGTCTTTCCCAATAATAAATCTCATGGACCATAACTGCTAAACATCCCCAAGAACAACAGGCCTCCTACTTCACCACTATATTACAAATTACAGCCAAATTAAATTACTTTCTTTCTTTTTTACCATTCAGGTTCATAATATGAAAACGGTTTGATTAATACTTTTATTTTGGTGGTAATAGTTGCATAATAATATTACACATTTTTTTTAATCAACTTCTACATTAGCCAATGAGGGGGGACCAGGGGAGAACTTGCTTGGACGCGTGTTCTGCGTGCCAATAATCAACATCCATAATCTGTCCGCATTTCGGAGCTGTGACCCATTTATTGTCATGACGGCCTGCTCACCGTCGCACAATCATTAGTCCATTTCATTTCTGGTTTAGTTCCATTCATTTTCCTTTGCACACAAATCAGTGACACACAAACCTGACACGACTGACACGGTGAAAGCTGTATGCGTTCCCCTGTTTCCACACACCTGTGTACCTGTGGCTGATTAACTTTATGCCTTCCTAAAGGCAATGCTCCACCCAGTTCTCCAACATAAAACTGCAGATTAATTAACAGAACCAACGTGGTATACAGTGAGGAAAATAAGTATTTGAACACCCTGCTATTTTGCAAGTTCTCCCACTTAGAAATCATGGAGGGGTCTGAAATTGTCATCGTAGGTGCATGTCCACTTTGAGAGATATAATCTAAAAAAATAAATCCAGAAATCACAATGTATGATTTTTTAACTATTTATTTGTATGATACAGCTGTAAATAAGTATTTGAACACCTAAGAAAATCAATGTTAATATTTGGTACAGTAGCCTTTGTTTGCAGTTCCAGAGGTCAAACGTTTCCTGTAGTTCTTCACCAGGTTTGACACACTGCAGAAGGGATTTTGGCCCACTCCTCCACACAGATCTTCTCTAGATCAGTCAGGTTTCTGGGCTGTCTCCGAGAAACACGGAGTTTGAGCTCCCTCCAAAGATTCTCTATTGGGTTTAGGTCTGGAGACTGGCTAGGCCACGCCAGGACCTTGATCTGCTTCTTCCAGAGCCACTCCTTGGTTCTCCTGGCTGTGTGCTTCGGATCATTGTCATGTTGGAAGACCCAGCCTCGACCCATCTTCAATGCTCTAACTGAGGGAAGGAGGTTGTTCCCCAAAATCTCGCAATACATGGCCCCGGTCATCCTCTCCTTAATACAGTGCAGTCGCCCTGTCCCATGTGCAGAAAAACACCCCCAAACCATGATGCTACCACCCCCATGCTTCACAGTAGGGATGGTGTTCTTGGGATGGTCCTCATCATTCTTCTTCCTCCAAACACGGTTAGTGGAATTATGACCAACAAATTCTATTTTGGTCTCATCTGACCACATGACTTTCTCCCATGACTCCTCCGGATCATCCAAATGGTCATTGTCAAAAAGACGGGCCTTGACATGTGCTGGTTTAAGCAGGGGAACCTTCCGTGCCATGCATGATTTCAAACCATGACGTCTTAGTGTATTACCGACAGTAACCTTGGAAACGGTGGTCCCAACTCTTTTCAGGTCACTGAGCAGCTCCTCCCGTGTAGTTCTGGGCTGATTTCTCACTTTTCTTAGGATCATTGAGACCCCACGAGGTGAGATCTTGCATGGAGCCCCAGTCCGAGGGAGATTGACAGTCATGTTTAGCTTCTTCCATTTTCTAATGATTGCTCCAACAGTGGACCTTTTTTCACCAAGCTGCTTGGACATGTCCCCGTAGCCCTTTCCAGCCTTGTGGAGGTGGACAATTTAGTCTCTAGTGTCTTTGGACAGCTCTTTGGTCTTGGCCATGTTAGTAGTTGGATTCTTACTGATTGTATGGGGTGGACAAGTGTCTTTATGCAGCTAATGACCTCAAACAGGTGCATCTAATTTAGGATAATAAATGGAGTGGAGAATTCTAGCTGATAGACAGGTGTTCAAATACTTATTTGCAGCTGTATCATACAAATAAATAATGAAAAAATCATACATAGTGATTTCTGGATATATTTTTTTATATTATGTCTCTCACAGTGGACATGCACCTACAATGACAATTTCAGACCCCCTCCATGATTTCTAAGTGGGAGAACTTGAAAACTAGCAGGGTGTTCAAATACTTATTTTCCTCACTGTATAAACAAAACAAAGTGTTGTAATGGCTCCAACAACACTCGATGGTTTGATGTAATGTCATATTACTGGCACTCCAGTGATGTTGCTATGGTATGGAGGAGCTTTATGTTAAATTATACCCTCTTGTGTAATATTGCTTAATTAATTACTACGATGTACAGTAAACATTCTGATTAATACTTCATTTTATCTTCCAGAGCCGTCAAAGGTCATCGCAGTGGTAGAAGACAGTGATGTTGTGTTACCTTGCTCCCTCAGCACCAATGAGGACATTACGTCTAAACTCTTTGACTGGAGGAAAGATGGAGGTCTGAAGGAGGTGTTCCTGTATAACCGAGGCATTCATTACAACAACGGTCTAGTTGGTCAGAGTGAACAGTTCAAAGGTCGAGTCTCTCATTTTCAAGATGAACTGAAACACGGCAACGCCTCCATAATCATCAGAAATACGACGTTGGCCGACAGTGGAGTCTACAGCTGTCATTTTCCAGAACTTCAAACATTCTACATTAAGCTTGTTGTTGGTGAGTACTTTCATTATGTCTGCTCTTTTTTAACATTTAAATATGTCTGCAAGATAATAACTTATTTTTAAGTGGCTAATATTTCACAAGCAGTAACTAATTAATCTTAATCTCTTTGCAATCATTTTGATCATTTACATTTCTGCCTCTTGATAAAGACATATTTTAATCTTTATAATACCAGAATACCAAGGATCTGATGTATTTAAATTACATCGCTGTTAAACAGTACGTTATTTTGAAAAGTTTGTTGAACAGCGCTAAAGCTAAACGAGGAATTTAATTGACTTTTATTTGCGTTATTTTTACTTCCGTTTTAACTCAAACGAGGTAAATTTAATCTGTGGATTTTAGTTCTTTTAAACGAGCCTATTTATATTGTTTATAAATATCTCTCGTTAGCCATTATAAACAGAATAAATAGCTGGAGGTATGATTATGAATACATCACTTAAAAGTGGAGACATTTACACGCCGTCTTCAGTTTTAAGTTTGTGTAAATGTTAATAATTCAAAAATGTTTTAAAAAATCTTCCTTTTTACAATTTTTATAATGGCAGTGACTAAAATGTGTCTGTATTGTGCATTGGTCAATTTTTGTTAATCCTTCTGAAAAAAAAAATTATTTTACTCATCCAGGAAGACGTGTGTGTGTGTGTGTTTTTGTTTTTTCTTGTTTCTCGTTTTTTTTCTCACTCTGTAATTCCCGTAGTGAAGAAAATAGATAAAAACATCCCAATATGAATGTTTTAATGCTTTGATTGTCCTCTAGTGAGTTGTTCACTGTGTTTACAGGTGCGGCACCAAAACCATTTATCACTATACTTGAGGAAACAAAGGACCGGTCTCTGCTGCAGTGTGAGGTTCACGGTGATCCAGAACCTGAAGTAGAGTGGCGGGACAGTGCTGGAAACAAACTTCCTACTGAGAAGACCCAGGTCGAACCAATAGGAAACCTTTTCTACATCACTCTCAGAACTACTGTGACCCAGACCGACCACTATCGCTGTGTGGCAACACAGGAGACAATCAGCCATCAGGTTAATAATGAGATCTTTGTGTATTTCAGTGGTAAGATTCTTCCTCATCCTGATTTATCTGTGAATAATTTAAAAAGTGTGTGTGTGAAGCAGTGGCATAGGCAGATACAGTCTTTTGGGTGGGCCTCTACAAAAGTGAGTGGGCCTTTTTTAAAAGGACAATCTGAAAAACAAAACATCAATTTTACCTTCCAAAGTATACTGCAGTACAACAGCAATAGCAGTACTGTCTACAACATGATCAACCAACAAAGCTCAGTCTAAAAAGTTTTTACACAACAATATAGACAAAAAAGGCCCTGTCCCCCCGAGTTTTAAGTCTTTTCTTGGGGACCACAAGCTGGAGCTGGCTCTCTGAACTCAGTGACCTCGCTGGCCTATAAATTAGGATGAGGTCTGAGATATATGTTGGGGCCAGTCCATTCACAGCTTTAAAAACAAACAATAAAATCTTAAAATCAACCCTAAAACGTACAGGAAGCCAGTGCAAGGAGGCAAGAATTGGAGTTATATGAGCGCGCTTTTTGGTTCCAGTTAAAAGACGTGCTGCAGAATTTTGGACTAACTGTAAGCGTGAAAGTGCTTTGTGATTTATACCGATATAAAGTGCATTACAGTAGTCTAAACGAGAAGAAATAAAAGCATGTGTAGCTAGTTCAAAACTGTTAAAAGACAAAAACGGTTTAACTTTGGCTAAAAGGCGAAGATGATAAAAACTAGATTTCACAACTGCATTTATTTGTTTGTCAAGTTTAAAATCACTATCTATTTTTACCCCAAGGTTAGTTACAACAGGATGCACAAAATCATTGAGGGGGCCCAAGTCTATCATAGAGTTAGTGGGGCCAAACTGCATGATCTCTGTTTTACTCACATTTAGTTTAAAAAAATGTTGGGCTAACCACGCTTTGACATCATTTAAACAGTCAAGTAGGTGTGTCAGGGGGCTGCCGTCCTGCTTTCTGATAGGTATATAAATTTGACAATCATCAGCATAAAGATGATTGGAGATGCCATGCTTTTTAAAACTATTCCAAGTGGAAGGAGGTACAATGTAAAAAGAATAGGACCAAGAATAGATCCCTGTGGGACTCCACAGTTAAGAGACACAGTTGATGAGGTAGAGTCCCCCATTTTAACAAAGAAGCTTCTCCCTGAAAGATATGACTGGAACCATTTTAAGGCAGTCCCCCTAACTCCAACACAGTTTTCCAAGCGAGATAATAGAATTGTGTGGTCAACTGTGTCGAAAACAGCAGTGAGATCTAAAAGCACTAAAATGGCTGAATCACCAGAATCCGTCATTAAAAACAGGTCATTAAAAACCTTTAAAAGTGCAGACTCAGTGCTATGAAATGCTTTAAAACCTGACTGAAAAACATCTAAAGTGCCATGTGCCTCCAAAAAAAACTGTAACTGCATAAATACTCTTTGATTAAAAAAGGAAGCTTTGAAATAGGACGATAATTTGAAACATTTGTGGAGTCAAGTCCAGCTTTCTTAATTAATGGCTCAATCACTGCTTTTTTACAAAATGTAGGCACAACTCCAGCAGACAGGCTACTATTTATAATTTCCTCAACATGAGAGCCAATCGTTTGGCTAAGGGTCTGTTGGGGATGTGGAGGGTTTAATTTGATTGATGATCTTTGTAAGAGATGACAGTGAAACTGGCTCAAACTGACAAAAAATAGCTGAGCAGTGCATGTTTAAGGAGACGCTTAAAAAGGAAGGCAATATATTGGCTCTGATATTTGAAACTTTATTGTTAAAAAACTCCAAACATTTCTCACAAGTATCAGTTGACAATTCAATAGAGGTGGATTGTGGAGGATTCAACACAGACCCAATGGTTTTAAAAAGAACACGTGGATTGTTGGCATTTTGAGAAACTGTGTCTGAAAAATATTGTGTTTGTTTAGCTTTAACAATTTTTTGATAGTTTCTCCAGCTGTCCTGTAAAATCTGAAAAGACACCTGCAGCCCATCCTTTTTCCACCGGCGCTGTAATGTACTGGGGATCATTTTTATTTTTTCTGTTCTGTTAGAACATGAAAATCCTGTTTGAATGAAGACATGTTGTGCGGATGAATACATTGCGTAATATGGCTCATATCCATGATTTGAACCGGTTCTACTTCATGCTTGGGCTGAGACATGGTGAGATTCTGCTGCTGATAATAACCGTGGATGATATTGTGATATGTATGCATACTCTAAGAAGGGTTTGGAAATGGATGGAGCATACAGAAGGAAGAATGAGTCTCCGCCCATAATGAAGTAGAATTTAAATTGTGTTTATGATTCATAATTCTCAATTTATTCATCTGCACACTGTGTACTTATTAAAACAGGAGTTTCATGTTCTCACTAGATATATTTTCATGTTACAATGTGTAAAGTTTCATTTTATAACATGAAGTATCAGGTTATAAGGTGAAACTTTTGACTCAGTAAATCAGTAAATCCAAGTGGTCACGGTGGAAGTTCTGTAGGGTTTGGGTCTCTAAGCAGACCTGTTTTAATTTGGGATTTGAATTGATGAAGAGTCCAGTTGATGAATGTGAGGAGGAAGACGTAGGGCAGAGCAGCAGAAAGCTCTCTATATTTAGCGTCTTTTGCAGTTATTTAATCTTAAACTGTGATGTCCAGTCTGCTGGATATGATCTGTGTTATATTCTGAGTCTAATATTTACTTTTTGTCTTCTGTTTCAGGGCTCTCCCCTGGATGGATTATTTTAATAGTTGTTCTTGCTCTTGTTGTTGGTGTTGTTATAGTTATAATGGTGCTTGTAAAAAAGGACTACATCATATTACGTCGTAAGAAAGGTAAGTTAAAATAATGAATTGTGTCAACATATTCATGATGAGCAGACAACACAACAGATTATTTCTACATATCTCATGTTTAGAGTCTTTGAGGTAGTTTTATCTTCAGTCATTAATCATTCTGATGGTATTTACACCAGAGGACGATCAAGTCAGTTGGATTTTATTTAATAAAACTGTTACAGGATGTTATAATGTACTGAAGATCATTTTATTTAATTCTTAAATCATTATTCTTAAAATGATTCATTATATTTGATGTAGAGTATGTAAATAATATAATACACTACAAGCTTAAATGGTAAAATATGTTGGTCGTGTTTAAAATAATATGCAGAAATAATTATACTGAAGAAAAAACTAAACTGCATTTGTTGAATTTAATTCTTCTTATAATTTTTCTGCCTTAATAATTACTAATAGATGACTCTGCATGTAAACATATTGATTAATACATGTTTTTATTTTCAATGACCAAAAGTCATCACAGTGGAAGAAGGCCGTGATGTTATTTTACCCTGCTACCTCGGGGCCAAGGTGGACCTTAGGTCAAAACGGTTTACCTGGGAGAAATATCCCAAGGAAGGTGGATGGCAGAACGTGTTCCTGTATAACGATCAGAGTGAAGAGGTCGATGGTCAAGACGAACAGAGTGAAGAGTTCAAAGGTCAAAACGAACAGAGTGAAGAGGTCGATGGTCAAGACAAACAGTTCCGAGGTCGAGTTGAATATTTTCCAGATGAACTGAAACAAGGCAACGCCTCCATAAAGATCAGAAAGACGACGATGGCTGACAGTGGCGACTACGTCTGTTATCATCTAGATCCTCAGAAACTTCAGATGTTCCATGTTAAGCTTGTTGTTGTTGGTGAGTACTTTGATTAAACCGTTAAAGATGTCCTCTCATTTAACGACTGGAGCCTCGTCTCCACCTCGTTATCTAGCTGCTGCATCTGAACTAACATGATGGAAACTTCTCATTTCTTAATGAAATATCAGCAGTCTGCAGTAGATTAGGGCTGAATCTCATTTCTCTATCTTACCCCTATCCCCTACCCCTTCCTCTCGTTTTTCCCTCGTTCACGCGGGACCTAGTGGTGTCCCATTACCTAGGGGTAGGGGATAGACCTAGGGGTAAAGGATGGACCGAGGGATAGGGGATAGACCGAGGGGTGTATACCCCTAGAAACCAAGTGTGGACGCGACCTCATTTGTAAACACACAAGCAGCAATGGCTACCGCATCGACCAGAGAGACACATACATGTAAGTATTTTCGGCTTAAATAATTGATTTAAAAGTTACGACAGTCTTGTTTTGTGGTCTATGCAGTCCTGTGCATATATACTTGCAACCATGTTCCTAACTGAAACTTTTTAAAAATCGCTAGCTTGCAATGCTAATGGTAATCACTAACCGCTAACGTTAACGTTCATTTGCACAACAGTCCCGCATTTCTCTGCCTTGAATGGACTGTATACATCCCTTAGACTGTATATACATATTAATATTAAAATATTAAATATAAGCGGTCTATGATACATAGCTACGTGCTTTACATATACCGCTCTGTATCACACAGGAGGACACAGCAGCTGATCCACTTTGGGGCGCCACAAGGCTGGAAAGGGCTACGGGGACATGTCCAAGCAGCTTGGTGAAAAAAGGTCCACTGTTGGAGCAATCATTAGAAAATGGAAGAAGCTAAACATGACTGTCAATCTCCCTCGGACTGGGGCTCCATGCAAGATCTCACCTCGTGGGGTGTCAATGATCCTAAGAAAGGTGAGAAATCAGCCCAGAACTACACGGGAGCTGGTCAATGACCTGAAAAGAGCTGGGACCACCGTTTCCAAGGTTACTGTTGGTAATACACTAAGACGTCATGGTTTGAAATCATGCATGGCACGGAAGGTTCCCCTGCTTAAACCAGCACATGTCAAGGCCCGTCTTAAGTTTGCCAATGACCATTTGGATGATCCAGAGGAGTCATGGGAGAAAGTCATGTGGTCAGATGAGACCAAAATAGAACTTTTTGGTCCTAATTCCACTAACCGTGTTTGGAGGAAGAAGAATGATGAGTACCATCCCAAGAACGCCATCCCTACTGTGAAGCATGGGGGGGTAGCATCATGCTTTAGGGGTGTTTTTCTGCACATGGGACAGGGCGACTGCACTGTATTAAGGAGAGGAGGACCGGGGCCATGTATTGGGAGATTTTGGGGAACAACCTCCTTCCCTCAGTTAGAGCATTGAAGATGGGTCGAGGCTGGGTCTTCCAACATGACAATGACCCGAAGCACACAGCCAGGATAACCAAGGAGGGCTCTGTAAGAAGCAGATCAAGGTTCTGGGGGGGCCTAGCCAGTCTCCAGACCTAAACCCAATAGAGAATCTTTGGAGGGAGCTCAAACTCTGTGTTTCTCAGAGACAGCCCAGAAACCTGACTGATCTAGAGAAGATCTGTGTGGAGGAGTGGGCCAAAATCCCTTCTGCAGTGTGTCAAACCTGGTGAAAAACTACAGGAAACGTTTGACCTCTGGAACTGCAAACAAAGGCTACTGTACCAAATATTAACATTGATTTTCTCAGGTGTTCAAATACTTATTTACAGCTGTATCATACAAATAAAGAGTTAAAAAATCATACATTGTGATTTCTGGATTTTCTTTTTAGATTATGTCTCTCACAGTGGACATGCACCTACGATGACAATTTCAGACCCCTCCATGATTTCTAAGTGGGAAAACTTGCAAAGTAGCAGGGTGTTCAAATACTTATTTTCCTCACTGTACACAGATAAGAACATCTGCCTCTGTACCACCAAAGTGAACATAAAATAACTATTAATTATATAAAATGCATATGACACTGTTGTCCAAACCCACTCAATCAACAGAGACGGCATCTTGGAAGTTTGTGATCAATACTGTATGGTGATGTAACCAAGTGGTGTCCCATTTCATAGGGGGATGTTTTCACCCCTACCCCTTACCCCTTGGTTTCAAGGGCCAAGGGGTAGGACCTAGGGGTAAGGGGTAGGGGTAGGGGTAAGGGGTAAGTGGTAGGGGTAAGATGGAGAAATGGGATTCAGCCCAAATCTGCAATGACACAAAGAAAGCAGTAGACATATTTTCCTAAATAAATGTGTAATACATATTAAGCAAATGTGTGTAGATCAGCCACCAAAGAAATGATGTTTGCAGTTTGTGCAGCCTGAATATGATCAAGAAAGTAGAACTGAATTTTCTTTAACATTGTTTTGTCTTTTTTTCTGCAGCTTCACCTCAGAAGAAGAAACGTGCTTCAGTAATCTAATGGAACGTCGTTCACTAATGATGACATGAGGCTTTGATGATGAAACATTTATTTAGTTTCCAGTTATTTTCTGCTGTGTTATATCCAGTTAGGCGGGTTGATGTGGTCTTCAGTTCTAGTTGATTGTGTAACTGTTGGTAAGACTGGTCCAGTATTCCTGTTCCAGAGGTGTGTAGAGCAGAGAGGACCAGCTCAACATGATGATGCTCTTATAAGTCTTTATTTTATATTCAGACCAAATTACAAAGTTAGCTGTGATGGTGTGAAGTGTGACATATATTGTGTAAAAAAGGTCACTTCATGTAATCTTTTTGTTATTTTATAGTGTTTTATTCCAGTTGTTTGCTCTTTAGACGATCATTTCCTGCTTGTGTATGTAGAAGAATAGTAAAGGCTGAGATGTGGAATTGATCTTTTTATCTAACTCGGTGAATGAAGCGGCGCCCTGGTGGATCACCGGGTAGAGGCGGTACTTTAGGCTGAGTCCTCACCGCAGTGGCTTTGGTTTGAGTCCTCCACAGGGCCCTTCGCTGCATGTCTTCTCTTGTCTTTCCTGACTGTCTCTATCACTGTCTTTTAAACGCAGATACGCCAAAGAAACAAGTATTTAGAAAAAAGCCTCTCTTTACTGTACACTTTACTATGTACTTGCACTATTTATGCTGTTAATCGATAATATAGTGCCTTTTATCATTTGAATGTAAATGTATTCAAATGATACTATTCAGAGCCTTGAATAAAACGTCAGAAATAATGGTTATGCAGCTAAATATTAGTACGATGATTCAAAGTGAAGCAAAACCCTCTGAGACATTTTTTGAGGTTATATTGTAAATATTTGAGTTTCTAAATGTGAAAATGTAAATACTTTTATATTTTTGAACAGCCTAATATTCCTTTTTCTTCCCTTTCTGTGAAGGTAGAACACAAACTTGATCCCTTCGGGTCATGTTTTGATTTGTAATTGAATGTTCAGTGTTCCCAATGCATTGATATTATGAAATTAAAAGCTATTCTAAGGATTCTGAGCATTATTCACTGTTTTAAACACACCGCTATTATTCTGTATATCAACATTTTTTAGCTGGATGTTGGACGTGAAAAGAAGGAAATGGTTCTTCCATAACTTCACCATAACAAGCTGTTCTATGGATTTAGAGAGGACGCCATGACGTCACTCACAGGCAGAGAAATGCTTTTTGGTTTTTGATGGAAGTTGTTTTTTAGTAACTATTTTCATTTAATCACTAACATTTATTATTTATTTTTTTGCATATTATGATTTTGTTCTAAAAACTTTTCTTCATGAAATTACTCTTTTTTTTAATATTATTTTCTGAATATTAAATTTTTTTTTGTAATTTGTTTTCCATTTTTCTTAAATTATTATTTTCTGATATCACAATTTTTTTTAATTCTCTTTTTATAATTTCATTTCTGAATATAACGATTTTTATTCTTGAATTTCTCATAATTACTTTGTGTTCTTATTTAAAAAAAAATATTTTCAGAATTTTTAGATTTCATTCTTTATTTTCACAAAATGACGTTTTTCTACAATCATCATTTTCTTTTGAATATTACGATTTTATTGTTATTTTTTCAAAAATCCATTTTTCTTCTGTCAAATGTAACCACTTTATATTTTTATTATATATTAAATATATTATTTAATAGACTATTAATATTGTTTTCTGGCGTTTTGCATGTAGTTCCTGCTGTTGTCCGCGAGGTGGCGCCATGACACCACTCACCAGCAGAGAAGTCTTTTTTTACTTAAATTGTATTATAATATTTAGATAAAATCCGTTTTCCTTTTCAAATTATTTTTATAATCTGAATATCAAGATTTTATTCCAATTATTTTAATCCATGAAATTAGAGTCCGGTCTAGACCTGCTCTTTATGAAAGACCTGGGAGATAAATAACATCCCAGAGTCCGGTCTAGACCTGCTCTTTATGAAAGACCTGGGAGATAAATAACATCCCAGAGTCCGGTCTAGACCTGCTCTTTATGGAAAGACCTGGGAGATAAATAACATCCCAGAGTCCGGTCTAGACCTGCTCTTTATGGAAAGACCTGGGAGATAAATAACATCCCAGAGTCCGGTCTAGACCTGCTCTTTATGGAAAGACCTGGGAGATAAATAGCATCCCAGAGTCCGGTCTAGACCTGCTCTTTATGGAAAGACCTGGGAGATAAATAACATCCCTAGAGTCCAGTCTAGACCTGCTCTTTATGAAAGACCTGGGAGATAAATAACATCCCAGAGTCCAGTCTAGACCTGCTCTTTATGGAAAGACCTGGGAGATAAATAACATCCCAGAGTCCGGTCTAGACCTGCTCTTTATGGAAAGACCTGGGAGATAAATAGCATCCCAGAGTCCGGTCTAGACCTGCTCTTTATGGAAAGACCCGGGAGATAAATAACATCCCAGAGTCCGGTCTAGACCTGCTCTTTATGGAAAGACCTGGGAGATAAATAACATCCCAGAGTCCGGTCTAGACCTGCTCTTTATGGAAAGACCTGGGAGATAAATAACATCCCAGAGTCCGCTCTAGACCTGCTCTTTATGGAAAGACCTGGGAGATAAATAGCATCCCAGAGTCCGGTCTAGACCTGCTCTTTATGAAAGACCCGGGAGATAAATAACATCCCAGAGTCCAGTCTAGACCTGCTCTTTATGAAAGACCCGGGAGATAAATAACATCCCAGAGTCCAGTCTAGACCTGCTCTTTATGGAAAGACCTGGGAGATAAATAACATCCCAGAGTCCGGTCTAGACCTGCTCTTTATGGAAAAACCTGGGAGATAAATAACATCCCAGAGTCCGGTCTAGACCTGCTCTTTATGGAAAAACCTGGGAGATAAATAACATCCCAGAGTCCGGTCTAGACCTGCTCTTTATGGAAAGACCTGGGAGATAAATAACATCCCAGAGTCCGGTCTAGACCTGCTCTTTATGGAAAGACCTGGGGGATAAATAACATCCCAGAGTCCGGTCTAGAACTGCTCTTTATGGAAAGACCTGGGAGATAAATAACATCCCAGAGTCCTGGTCTAGACCTGCTCTTTATGGAAAGCGCAAAGATTACTGTTGTTGTAATTTGGCGCTATAGAAACAAAATTGAATTGAATGATGCACGGATTAACAACAAGCAGTTTTCCAGTTTAATTTTTGTTTTTATGGCCATTGGATAAACGGAGGTCATTGTTTCTTTTCATCAGACCCTGGACATTCATCTTTGAAGTCTTTATCCGTCTACAGGACCCGTGAAGATAAAACGTGTGTAACTCCAGGAATCCGACACAAGATGGCGACAGAGCTCCGCGTGCTCCTCTTACATCCACGGTGCAGTCATTGGGCGTGACAGATAGGTGGGCTAATTGAAAGTAAACTGTGCAGTGATTTGTAAGAGCTCCTTATGTTTTATAATCATTAAACGACTACTATGAAGCTTCTTCTGGGTCTGCTGGGGTTGTGTCTGCTGTGTTTGACCGGGAAAACACTTTGAATGACTAACTTTGGAGATATGGAGGCGACAGACGGACAGAACCGGGTGCTGTGTCCGTTTTAAGGATCACGAGGACGCGCTGGGGACTATATGCTACTAATTATTAGCGTCGGTAACACATGCAGCCATTCCCAGCTCAGGTTATTGATCTATGTCATCATTTGGTTTGCAGCTCGTCTTTGACGTTGGGTGGAAACAGGTGCTGAAAAGTATTATGAAAAAAGGCGCAGTGGCAGAGTAAACTGCGTCAACCAGTTTTTTAATTCCAAAGTTCACTATGAAAACTATTATTGTCCACCCAGAGCTGTTGACATGTTGAAAGGGAAATTCTTAAACGCTTAACGTGAAAAGCTTGGTTTAATGTACCTAAATAATGATCAATGATTACCAAATTTCTCTCTCATATTGATCCTCATAACCAGTGAAAACTGTCAAAAGCTCTAACCCAAAGTCCGATTATTATGGACCCTTATTATGGATATTAGCGGACATTAAGCGTTTCTGCTTCATTAAGGGATATTGTAAGGGAAAAGCTTAATGTCAGCTAACGTTCATAATAATAGGACTTTGTCCAAAGATATTCAGTTTACTGTCACAGAGGAGAGAAGAAACCAGAAAATATTCACATTTAACCAGCTGCAGTCAGAGAAGTTAAAACCAGTTAATCAGTTATCAAATAGGCCTAGTTGGTGATTAATTTAATAGTTGACAACTAATCCATTAATCTTTGCAGCTCTACATACAGTATATAAATATATAAATATGTAAATAATATATATATATATATATATATATATATATATATATATATATATAAATGATGTTGTTCCAGGGCCAGCAGTCATCGTAGTGGAAGAAGGGAGAGATGTTGTGTTACCCTGCTCCCTCACCACCGAGGAGGACATTGAATCCGAGCTGTTCGACTGGAGGTCAGATGATCAGAACGACATCTTCCTGTATGATAACAGTCTCCATTACAACAACGGTCGTCAAGGTCAGAGTGAAGCAGTTCAAAGGTCGAGTCTCTCATTTTCAAGATGAACTGAAACATGGCAACGCCTCCATAACCATCAGAAATACAAAGATATCTGACAGTGGAGTCTACAGCTGTTATTTTCCACTTAGGGAGAAAATAGAAATATTCCACATCAAGCTTGTTGTTGGTGAGTACTTTTATTAGAGCTATAAAGAAAATGACATGCTTAATAGGAATGTAACGATACACTCAACTCACAATTTGATATTATTCTCAATGTTAAGTTCACAAAGAGATTTTATAAGATGCACACAAAGTAAGGACATTTGTGTTTGGTAGATTATTTCTTTGTTATAACAATGATTATTGCAAATAAATCTTATACCATTGGAAAGAAGCCTGATTATTTCCCTTTTTAAATGGTGCCACATTTGTAAGGAACATGCATTTGTGGGATGAGCAGCAGAGCTGAGTATGTGGGTTGCCTAAAAAGTTGTCAAATTGTCTCTGTCAATGCCAAACAGCTTTGGTTTGCTGTTGCTATGACTCTGGTTTTGAGCTTCTGGGACCCCCAGGGGCTGATAATCAGGGGCCTGATTCTGCAACCAGTGGCAATCCCTTATCTCCTAAGTCTGGGATCAAACTTTACCTTCCAAGATGACAGTGCTCATCCCCACAGAGTGTTTATCAGAGACTACCTCCAGAATGTGGGAGTGGAGAGGATGGAATGTCCTGCCAGCAGACCTGACCTCAGCCCCGTTGAACACTGGTAGGATCAGCTTGGACATGCTGTTTGTGCCAGAGAGACCAACACAACCACATGGGCTGGTTGAAGAATGGGATGCCATCCCGCAGCAGGTTGATGACCAGCATGAAGAGTGGCAGGCTGGATCTTCCACATGCTACTGACAATCCTGTTTGTTATATGAATAAATTGAGAAATAGCCAGTATATGTAGTTACTTTAGACTTCAATCACTGTTAGGTTCCAAACCCCAAGTCTAAAGTACACACTTTGCAAAGGGGATGAGTACTGAAATCATTCAGCAGTCTTCCACAGTACTTTCTCCTTGCTCTGCCTTTTTATTGAAGTTGTATAAATAAGTGTAGACATAAAGTTGTTTTACATAAATGGGTGTAGTATATCATATTCTTTGCTTCACCATTGGTTGAGCTGTGACTGGGTGTATTAGGCAAGTTTAGAACTCAAACATGTTCACTAAAGTTGGATAGAGGAGCAATCTGTTCCTACTCACAGTCACAGTTTCTTATCTTATCTAACTCTCAATCTTACTCTGCAAGATTCCTGTGTTCTAAAGTTGCCTCACCCCAAAACCTTTTTCTCCCTTTCTATATAGGTCTTACATATTCACATGATAACTAATTACAGTCCCCACAATCCCCCAATCCACCAAACAACACCAAACCAGTCAACAAAGAAAAGGCATTGTCAGAGAAGGTTTGGTAAATTGTTCATAGCTGCAACCCACATCCTCAGCTCTGCTGCTCATCCACAAATACATGTTCCTTACAAAGGTGGCACGATTGAAAAGGGGAAATAATCAGGCTTTCCAAAAGTATAATATTTATTACAAAGAATCAACATGGCTTGTTTAATTTCAATAATTTTACTCTTTTTTTCAAGAATTCATTGATAATTTTATTAGATTTTTATACTCAGCTCATTAGCAAAGTCCAATAGTTATATACCAGTATGCATTTTATCATCTCTTCGCCGAATTTAGTTTTTATACGTGGTTGAAATCTGACATGATGCTTGATGACTGGATGCCATGGTGACCGGAGGATGCAGGTTAAGTTTAACGCAGTAGCCTACAGCCCCCTAGGGCTACTTACCCACAACAGCTTCATGCATAGGCTACATCTGCTGGAGTAAGGATGAGGGAATATTCAATAAGGAAACTTCACAAGCTATGGGGGAACTATGCACCTCCGACGCCCAAAGTACAGTATGTCCACCGAGGATCTCAACGCAACCAAATCTACATGCAAGGATGGAAAAATAATCCCTTGTTTTTGGACTGTTGATCACGGTCTTTTGAAACCTGGTTGATGAGTTGGCCATACTGTGCTTACCCGTCTGCCCAGATCGGATGTGCACTGTCAAACCGACTGATTGTTCAACATAAAGACCCTCACCAACAAAGCTTCCCTCTTCAGAGACTTTATTGTGGACCATAAACTGGACACCTCAACCAAGCAGTCCCGCATGGATTTGTTTACATCTGTAAACCCCGCTCATCCGGGAATGTGACATCTCTTTTGAACTGCTGGCTGTTAAACTCAGAGGACCCACACCCCATTATTGCAGTATTGTACCGACCACCTAAACCATCAAATATGTTTATTCCTGAACTTTCAACTGTTCTTACTGCTTTGATTGCAGTGTCTCCTCATTTAATCCTGATGGGGGATTTTAATATACATAAGGACAACTTTTCTAATGCATTCACAAAAGACTTCATGGATATGCTTGACTCCTTTGACATCACACAATATGGTAACCTTCCAACCCACAACAAAGGACATATTTTAGATCTGGTCTGTTGCTCTGGTATCAAGCCTAGCCATATCAGTACAGCTGAACAGCATCTCTGACCACAAAGCTGTAATGTTGGACACCCATCTGCCATGTCATGAAGTCCAAGATTCAGCATGTGATGTCATATCAACATTAAAAAGGTGGAACCAGAGGAACTCACTTCTCTAATTGCCACTTATCCCTCCCCTGCTTTTAATACTTCATTGGAGGATGTAGTTGACCACTACAATGACTGCATGTCTACAGCATTTGACAGACTTGCTCCTATGAAGACGCGTTTCATTTGTGCACTCCGGTCCTTGGTTTACACCTGAACTTCGGCATATGAATTCCTTGGGCCGACGCCTGGAGCGGCTGTCAAAAAAGACTGTTCTTACTGTGCATAAATACATGTACTCCGAACACCTGCATCAGTATAAAAATGCCATCTATGTTGCAAAAACATCATACTATGCAAAGATAATCAGTGAGGGACAAGGAAACACCAGGGCTCTCTTTTCCACTGTTGATCTCCTCCAGCCACCTGATAACATAACCCATCAGGAACTCTCTGGTGAACGCTGCTCAGTCTTCATGAACGTTTTCAATACCAAAATCGAAGCAATCCACCAGCAATTAAAATGTTCAATTACTCACCTGAAACAACCACGCTCACTGATTCACATCACCATGTCCATCCCTAATGTATAATCCTGTAATTATTTTGTAGTTATTGTTTCCACTGTGTTCACAGTTGCTCCAGAGCCAGACATCAACATTATTGATGCCACAGATGATGGAGTGTTGCTGCAGTGTGAGGTTCGAAGTGCTGCTCCGAAACCTAGAGTAGAGTGGCAGGACAGAGATGGAAACAAACTTCCTGCTAAAGAACCACAGGTCCCAGAAAGTGGAGACAGAGACCACATCACTCTCCAGACTACTGTGACCCAGACCGGCTACTGTCGCTGTGTCGTCACACAAGAGGAAACCAACCATAGGACTCATGCTGAGATTTATGTGGTTTTTATTGGTAAGATTCCTCCTTGAGTTGTTCATATGTTTCAGCAGCAAATTTAACTGTTCTTTCTGTTTAGTCTCAGGCTGTTCTCATGAACCATTCATACATGTAGCTGCAGAAAGTAAAGCTCTGTAATGCGAATGTATTGCACGTATTTATTACTGTCAGCACCACAATGACTGCTGCTGTACAACACAGGACGCTCAAGCTGGGGGGCCGAGTTCTTTTCCTGGGGAAAAACTAAAGGAATGCTTTAAACCAAACCATGATCTTGTTGTTTTGGTGTCTAAATGCACCTGCCGACTGCACTCGTCCTCACCTGACTGGCCAGTGGTTGCCTAATTTTGTAGGATATTATAAGAACTGTTATGCATGAGTTTTTATAAGATATCATACAAACCCATTCATGAGAATGCACTCAAATGCATATACGACCATCCTACTGAACATATGTAGTCCCATGTGCAAAATAAACTAACTACACTAAACTATAACTAACTTTTTGTGATGTGTTTCAGTCAAAATGAGCAGGTGGACCATACTATTTACTGGAGCTGTAATTCTTGCTGTTGGAGTTGCAACTCTCTTTTTTTTTTTACGAAAGAACATGAAGAACAAGTAATACAAGTAAGTTTCCAGTAGTGTTAACCCAGACTATCCTTCTATTTCTATTGTGAAAGCAAAGCAGTAGGAGTCTTTATAAGAAAGGGACAATACAATCATGATTATGTGTGTTAGAAATGGCAGAATTTTTTTTTAATACAAGCAAACAAGAAAACAAGAATACAACACAAGCAGAGCAGAACTTAGCACAAAGCAAGACAGATTAGCAACACAACAACAAACAGGTTACAAGTAAAACAGAGCAGAGAGTCAAAGATTAGAAAAGACACAGCTGTTGAGAGCAATAAAAGCAGTAGGGAAATAAGAGGGGGGGGGATACCTAAAATACATATATGTCAAGATTCCAAACTAACAGAATACATACATATATAGTTTTAGTGCTGACATGTACTGTATATGTATTTACCATCCATTATTTCAGCTGCTTAGTAAAAGACTTCTATGTGTTTAATTGTCTGATATGGTCTGTGATTGAGTTCCCCTCTCTTGACCCTCTGATGGACCGGGCTGACTGACTGAGAATAACACAATGTTCTCTTGATGATCCCCTGTGACGCGATCAGCATCTGTTCTTCTCAATCAATCAGTCACCAAGTAGCAGTGGAGCTAGGTTGTGTGAGGGACTTTAGATACTAAGCTGAAGTTTACATTTGTAGGTCTTCCCAGATTGAAGGGTGGCCATTTTCTTTAAATTGATCAGTTAATGTACTGGAAGTACAGCTGCACAACGTGCAAAACAACTTGATCGGTGTGGTCAGCCATCACTTCTTTTCATCAACATTTGTTAATTTAATTTCCTGCAGGTCCAAAGACAAAGAAGCATCAGCCGCTAATTAACCCGACACACAACAGCCCACGAGGAAACCTGAAACAAAGAAGAAATCAGACAAAGGTTTTAGGTCTGTTGGAGCTAAATCCATAAAAATAAAAATAAAAATTATCAACCTTGTCTTCCTTATCTTGTGTCCGAGTGTCCCTTATGGGGTGTGCTGCTCCCTGCATGAGCAGTAAAAGACCGTGGAGAACAGCATGTTTACCTTCTACCTTCATTATTTTATTTCTCAATTTGGCACGTAATATGAGACCCGCGGTTTTGGCGTCGTCCTCTAATTTAGTTATATCATCCTGTAATTTATGCATTCCGTGCCACAGTGGACAGAACCACGGCTTCTCAGTATTTGTTGGGTCTTTTTGTACTACAGGATCTAAATTGTCCTGTGCTTGTTTTATGCTCACATCCTGGTCTTTTGGAGTGCTCACGGCCGCGTGTTTCAACGTTACCATGGTTACGGTCCTGATTCCAACAGACCCTCCTCCTGCGTCTTAGCCTCCGCCATACTATTCCCCCTTTTTTTTTTATTTTATTCATTTTTTAGACTACTTTCATTTCTATTATCCAATTTAGAAACTATGTTCACGTTACCCGAACGCTACATCTTCATGTATCCCCTGTTTGAAATACATTACCCTTCATCTGATTCACCAGACTACTTTCATTTCTATGTCCCAATTAGAAACTACGTTCACCCTCCGGATCCTACACCTTCATGTATCTTACTTTAAATACACTACCCTTCATCTGATCTATATACAGACTACTTTCATTTCTACGGCCCAATTTAGAAATTACAATTCACCCTCCGGACCCTACACCTTCATGTATCTCTCTTTAAATACACTACCCTTCATCTGATTTATACACAGACTACTTTCATTTCTATGTCCCAATTTAGAAACTACAATTCACGTCTTCGTGGAGGCTACACCTTCATGTATTCCCTCTTTTAAATACATTACCCTTCATCTGGTTTACTAACTTCTTCTCTTCCCACTACTAATTTTCCAATTTAGCGGTGCCCTTCATGCTCACTTTGTAGAAAAATATCCCGCGCGCAAGGGATATCCTCCTGTAAGCACTACATCTTCGTACCTATTTTTTGCAAGTACTACGTTTTCAAACTTAAACTATATGTTACACATTAAAATTTAAAACTTTTTCACACATCAACATCTTATCAAATTTGTACTAGGATACAGGCACGTTCCACATTCAGATTTTGTACATGTCCAATGCTGCAGATTTGATATTAACAGGTTCTGCTTTATGTACATGTACATTTTTGTTTTTCTGGGTCATAATTCTTTTTTTAAATGTCACTTTTTTTTCGTTTTTTTTGTCACAAATTTCTGATGTTATTTTTGATGTTTTAGTCAATTTTTCAGCACTTTTTTTGATGTTTTTGTTGTTTTTATGCAACATTTTCTTTCTCTTTTTAATCATGAAAAGGGCGTAATCTGAGGGAATATGCTAATCTAAAGAATGTATTTTAAGATTTGATTTGAAAGTGGGGTGAGAGTTAACTTTTACAGATGGTTTTCAAGACAAACTGGGTTAGTAGAATATTTGTGCTGCAGTGAGGTCACTTCAATGTTAAAAATGGTTGTAGGACCTTAACGACAAATAAATAAATAAAACGGAACATGAATCTTCCAGATATGTATTGATATCACAGACAGAGCAGTAAAACCTCTAAAACACTTCTCATATGTCCTGGGAGTCACACTGTGAAGAAATAATCATCATAACTTATACAGATGACAAAATACAGACATTTTTTGAAAGAAAAGTCAAGACGCTTTGGCCCTCATGACATTTACTTATGCCAATAATCAACATAATAATGTCATATTGTTATTAAATGATGATTAAATGATTAAAATGTGAATCAGAGGTGCTGTTTTCGCTCGTGCACGATCTTCTCGGTTCCAGATGAAAATCCAACAATATAAAAAGCAGAAAACTCTTTATTAAAATCTTTTATTTAATCTTTCAGCTCTTTCAGGTGGTGTAGTTGCATGACTCCTCCACTTTTTGATAAAAGCTAATATATAAGACAAATAAATCTTATTCACTCTATTGTCTGTCTCTAACATTCATTAAATACTTTTTCAACATCAGTTAGTCAGTTTTTATGTTTTTAAGAAAAACTTTAGATATTCAGTTTGTAGTTCTTCACGCCCGAAGTGAGCTATTTATTTAAAATGACAAAATATAAGACTTTGTTGAACTGTTTCTGGAACTTGAAAGCATTCCTTAAGCGGATATGTTTTAGGCCTTTACTGTGGACCTCAGCAGACTGCTGAACACTGTAATGTGTGAACACTGTAATTCACTGTAATGAACAAAATGATTCATAATTACTGGCTTGGCCAAACGCTCAAAGGGGAAACCAACATAGACATAACCACAACTAATACAAAGAAAACCAAACTTAATCTAATTTGGGGGCATGCTCTATTTTTCCAGCTATGTGCACTGTTGTTTAAGCCATTTTATAACAGAATGCTTCTAAATCTGTACATCATTTGGTAAAAACATGATAATCATCAAAGAAAAGAATCATCCTGTAGAGCCGACATCCTGTTTTATATCAAACCGTTCTCCAGCTGTCTTCATCATCCTGAAACCAGAACACGGATGTTGAAAGTGACTTATTGTCACTTCTGCAGCTTTATTACCTTTTAACACATTTTCACTCTCCCAATGGATAAACTAAAAGTCTCCTTCAGCGTCAGGACTCTGGATGTCCCTTTGGACGTACTGACTAACATGTAGCGTGAGAACTAGACAGTTAGGGTTAGGAAAAGATGGAGGGTGGGGTTATAAAATGTACAACTCAGAGACACGCAGAACCAGAATGGGAAACACTAAACATGCTTAAACAGAGCCCCATAAACCTGTTAGCCCAGTGCTAAATACACGCCTGTTGGGCCGTGTATTTTAAATCTGTGGTGTGTTCCAGCTGCTTTTAAAAAGGCCGTCGTACAACTACAGGCCAGTGTCTAAGTGTTGGAATAATGTACATATTTATTATCACACATTTACTAAAATATGAGCACATACATATTTATCATCACACATTTACCCAAATATGAGCACATATTAAACTTAGTAAAAGAATGCCTGCAGTGTTGTGCAGAGTTGCTGTGTAAGATGTTTTCAGGTGAAGGAGCATGTGACGGGACAGAAGGGCAAACTCAATCGCACGGCTCACAAAGAACAGGTTTATTGCAAACTGGGGAGAAAGAGAGAGAGAGAGAGAGATTGAGGGGAGCAATGAGGCAGACGTGGGACGCTGAGGCAGTAGGCCGGAGGGCTGGTGAGATAACAGGAACCAAGGGAAGCGGCGGGGGACCGAGGAGCCAAGGCTGGGGAGCCAGGAGGAGACGCATTCACTGGGAGAAGCCGAGGAGAGGAGGGAGCGCTGGGGATGGGTGGTTGCTGGGGATGCCGGTACGAGGAGCTGGATGGAGAGGGGGCGCCGAGGGAGAGGGTCCGGGGTCCGAAGCCAGCTGACCGGAGGGAGAGGATAACTGAAAAGGAAACACAGGAAGGGTAAGTACATATAACACACAGAGAAAGCTTTAAGTTCAGGAACTGTCGTAAGATCACCGAGTAGCTGAAGCAACGATCAGGTGAAGAATGAGAGCAGGACCGGGGTAGATATACTGTGGCTGATGAGGATTGCAGGCAGGTGTGCTTGGCGGGAGCGGATGACGACGAGCAGGTGTGGAGGAGATGATTGCTGCTGGCAGACTGGCGGCAGGTGTAGGCAATCAGCTGGCTTCGGACAGGTGAGGGGGAGGAAGAGGGAAAAAAAACAGAAAACAGGACAGGAGAAAAGTGCAGGGAAAAATACTCACGGCCAGCTGGACCCCAACCATGACAGAGCAGAGTGTTCCAGAGTGACCGGGGCACAGAGAGATAGCCGGAAACACCTCAGAGCAGACTGGGCAACTCCTCTGGGAGCTATCTGTTTCCAGGCAGAGTGTAGCTACACCAACCTTGAACAAACCAGAGAATAATATATGTGTGTGTGTTAGAGGCTGACATTTTTTCGGGAATCCCACGGGTCACGGGATTCCCGTGGGATTCCTGCAGGATGGGAGTCATATTTACTATTAATCACGGGATTTGGACGGTACAGGATAAATGGTTAACGGGAGCAGACGGGAGCGGGAATCAACCAATAGCAAAGCCGACAAAAAAATCTAAATGCACCTAAATGCAAAAAAAAGTAAATGCACCATTTTGTAGTTTCCTTTTAATACGCCTACACTGTAACGCAATTAAAAAATAACTACACGACCCAGCCGTCCCAGAAGCCATCAGTGCTTTTTGTCACGGCTTACCGCCGTAATTCAAAGAGCAGTGATGGAGGGAGCTAACAGCCGCGGAGAAGTCGATGTGGCAAAACATGATTTACAGCGCAAAGTCAGAAGTAATGACATGTCTATTAAGTTCACAGAACTGGTCGGAAAGTCTGAAATATTAATTAAGTTTATGAGAGTAGAATGTGACGGTGATAGCACGATGTACGCTGCTTGTAAGACATGCTTAGTCTAGTCAGGTACGCAAGTGATTCAGGGACGAGCGGTCTGAAGAGGCACACTTGCAAGGCAAATTCGGGAAAGAATCAGCCAAGCATCGCTTCGTTCATCAAGCGAAAATTGCCGTCAGGTGTCAAGTCTCGTCTGACCGACAAAATTGCTCGCATGTGCAGCCAAGATCTCTTTTTTCTTATTGAAGAAAAAAATAAATGGGAGCGGTACAGGAGCGTGAGTCAGTTTAAACAGGAGCGGGATGGGATGGGATTAGTTTTTAAACTTTGGTCTGGGAGTGGGACGGGACAGGAGTGAAAATCCACTCCCGTGTCATCCTCTAGTGTGTGTATGTGTGTGGGTCCGGTGAAGAGACCCACACACATGCCCTATTCTACTGTCACAAGAATGATACACCAACTTGCTCACCCCCTCCCTTATGCACATTCACTTTCTGTAACTAGGGCACTCCCAAGTTTAATAAAAAGAGAGGGTTCGGCAGAGAATACTCAGAGCGGTTGGAGTTTGTAACTGAGTACATCTCTGTCCGTTCTCCTCTGGTTGTCGGCCCGCAAGCTGGGATCTGACGGTTGACGGCAGTCCGAGGAGGAGAGACAACAGTGGTGAGTGCACGTTTTGTTTTAAAAGAACGGGTGAATGAGGGTCACCGCGTTATAAACCCTATAATTCTAGACACTTATAGGTAAAAAAAGGACGGCGGAGTCCTACAAATTCCGTGCAAAAGCGTTTCTGAAGGACTGGTGTGAGTGTGACAAGTGTGACTGGAGACCTATTTCACTAGAAATACTCTCATATAAACCCAGTGGGGGAGAAAACAGTGACCTGGTGTGGATGCACAGGCAAGAAGTCTCCACTCGAAAGAGTCGAAGCGAGTCTTACCACATTAGGAAATTATCACTGTCCCACTGTTGAACTGAACACCAACTTTAGAATACCCTCCGTATTGACAAGTTGGACCAAAATTGAAAATAAACAAATAAATAATAATAAAAAATAGCGATAAAATATGGGTCAGGGACTTAGAAAATCTAAACCGCGACCTAGGGATCAATTAGTGTACAAAGATTGGAAAGTAATTGAAAAACAAGACGCAGAAAAAACTAAATATCTTGATAAATGGATAACAGATTACGGATTTAATGGAAAATTAAACACGCAGTCGCTCGTAGAATTAAGGGGTGCCATTAAACAAAAAGCAAAAAAGAAGAAAAAACTAATGAAGGAGGGGTATGAGCAAGTAGAGCAGTGGATAAGAGAGGCTCAGAAAAGACAAGATGGGGAAAAGAAGTCTAGAGAAGAAAAAGAAAAACAAGATGACGAAAAAAGGGTGATGTTTCATAGAAAAGAGGATGATGAGACAGGACCGGTAGGTAAGAAACCAGGACAGGAGAAAGAAAAGGCAAAGGAAGTTAAGAAAAAGGCAGATTTAGAAGTAGAAGAAGAAGAAAAAGGAAGTTCAAAATTATATCCCGATCTCCCCACTACCCCACCAAACTACGATGAAGTTGCAAAGCTGCCACTGCAAATGACAACCAGACAAAACGCCACGACCTCATTAGAATGGTCCAAGTGTATGGGGGGAAACCCCCTAAACCCAGGGCCATCAGCCCTAAGTGTGGTAAACTCAAATGACCCAAATGATCAATTCCCAATGATACAGGTAGCTAACCCTAATGTGCAAGACCAGGCACATCCTACCATCCTGGTCTACAGGACGTGGACCATGGAAGATATTAAAAAGGCAGTAGAAGGAATAACCTCCCATAAGGAAGATGTAACTGAATATCTCCGAGACATGGAAAACCTAAGACTATCATATCACCTAAATGGCCAAGAAGTACAGCAGGTATGGATGGCCACTTTAAAATCAGATTGGCATTTGATCAGGGCGATTGGAACCCTGTAGTAATGGGCGATGTGCTGCCACATAACTCTCTGGAGTTAGAAGATAGAATACAGGGACTCAAGGACAGGGTCACCGCTCGTTTTAAACGAAGGGCAAATTACACTGAGATAGGAAGAGTAAAACAGAAGGATGATGAACCCTTTGATGAGTATAGGGTCAGACTGACTACTGCTTTCAAAATGCATAGTGGATTAGTAGATGATGGTGATCCCCAGGGGACATACCAACAACAGCTGAAAAATGCCCTACATGCAGGATTAAAAGACGCAATTAGATGCTGGGTGTCAAAACATTACATAGGGCTACCAACCGGCAGTCTGGAAGACTATGTTAACCAGGCCCTGCATGCTGAGAAAGTAGTGAAGGAGAAAAAGAGCAACAAGGCAGGGACTCAGTTTAGTCAGCGTGCAGACTAAATTGTTCAAGATGTACAACCCCCCACACATTTCATTGTTTAAAGATAAGTTTCAAACATTGAAAGAGCTGGGCTAAATGGTCCAAGAAGGGGAAGCAGCCACAGATTGGGTTGCAACATCAGTGAACACGTGGGCAAGTGAAGAGACTGGCCTGACTAAACACAGTCACCGAAGATGAGGAACAAATGTTGACAGCTGTGCCTGAAAAGCTATGGTCAACAGGACCAACCGATGTAGGTTTGATTAAGGGAGCATTACCAGTTCAAATAAGGCCAAAAACTGAGCACAGACCATGCATTCGCCAAAACCCGCTAAAACCTGATGCCTTAGAGGGAATAAAACCAGTAATAGCAGACTTAATAACTGCAGGAGTTATAACACGTTGTGACGATTCACCATGTAACACCCCTATCTTTCCAGTCAAAAAGCAGGCCCCATCCACTGGATGGCGAATGGTTCAGGAGTACGCAAGGTAATACGCACACAGGAGGGTCAAATGAACCCTGATGACCTCCATGTAACCATGTGGTTTAAGCGCACTCCGGGCCCAGACGAAGAATATTTTGCAAATTTAGAGAAAGCATCTCCGGTCAGGGCAACAATCACTTATATTTACACTGATGCACAAAGCTCCGCTGCAGCAGCAGTAACCCTGCCTGACAGCGTGCAGACTAAACTGTTCAAGATGTTCAAGCCCCCACCACTCACAGAAAGTGAATGTGCATAAGGGATCCTTATGCACATTCACTTTCTGTAACTAGGGCACTCCCAAGTTTAATAAAAAGAGAGGGTTCGGCAGAGAATACTCAGAGCGGCTGGAGGTTGTAACTGAGTACATCTCTGTCCGTTCTCCTCGCCAGTAAAAATCACATAACTCTCTTGTCTCTTCTCTGTGTTATAAATGTTTTAGGTGCTTGAATCTGACACTAAGCTACCTTTTTTATCTAAAAAAAAGTGGTTTATGCCCAACAATTGCACCTTAACTCCAACAATCATGACACAGCACAGAAACTGCTCTTTTCAAGGTTTTTAATAATCTTCTTTTAATTTCTGATTCTGTAGCTCTGCTGTGTAACTCCCTCACAGCTGGCAGTAACCTTACTGGTTTGAAGTGTGGTAAAGCCACATATTTGTTTTTATATTTCTGCAATCTGCACTTTAGTTTGTGTGATTTGAAGTAGTTAAATAAAAGATAAATTCATGCATGACCTATTTTCATCATCACATACAGGCCTGGCCTCCAGGAAAGAACAGCTGGTTTCATCTATCTAATCTTGTGTTGTTCATACTATTTCATGATTTATTGCTTGTCTTTGTTGAATAACACAAAAGACAAAGAGCTTAAAAAATAATCGCATATTAAATCGCAATATTGGTGAAAAAATTGCAATTAGGTTATTTTCAAAAATTCTTCAGTCCTACTCTGTTAATTTGACTTTGACAGACTTTGAATTTAGATTAAATATTTACTAAGGCACTAAAAATAGTCCTTGCTCTGTATTTTTCCAGGTTTTGGACTTTGGACTTGGCTTTACACTTTTATAAATGTGTCATGCAACACAACCGACTCCCTTCTCCGCTGGTTATCTGCATGTCCAGTATGTTGCAAACGTCCTCTAAAACCTGGAGGAATAAATATAGAGCAGCAGAGTGTTGTCTTGCCAGACCTTCCTCCACAGCACTGCAAAGGAAGGTCTGGCTAGTCCCCACAGCATTCTGGGATGGGAGTAAAATGTGCTCTGGTTACTGTCATTTCTTTAAACCAATCATAATCGTGTTGGGCGGTGCTAAGCGGAGGACAGAGCAACTGTGCCGCTGCAAAACAACCTCAGGAAGGAAGTTGTTTTGGTGCAACGTGTACGTTCAAAAGTAGTTTTAGCCGTCAACAGAAAACTCTGATTGGACAGATAGTCTAGCTAGCTGTCTGGATTTACCCTGCAGAGACCTGAGGACCAGGTAACCATAGTCCTCAGATTGGACAGATAGTCTAGCTAGCTGTCTGGATTTACCCTGCAGAGATCTGAGGACCAGGTAACCATAGTCCTCAGATTGGACAGATAGTCTAGCTAGCTGTCTGGATTTACCCTGCAGAGATCTGAGGACCAGGTAACCATAGTCCTCAGATTGGACAGATAGTCTAGCTAGCTGTCTGGATTTACCCTGCAGAGATCTGAGGACCAGGTAACCATAGTCCTCAGATTGGACAGATAGTCTAGCTAGCTGTCTGGATTTACCCTGCAGAGATCTGAGGACCAGGTAACCATAGTCCTCAGATTGGACAGATAGTCTAGCTAGCTGTCTGGATTTACCCTGCAGAGATCTGAGGACCAGGTAACCATAGTCCTCAGATTGGACAGATAGTCTAGCTAGCTGTCTGGATTTACCCTGCAGAGATCTGAGGACCAGGTAACCATAGTCCTCAGATTGGACAGATAGTCTAGCTAGCTGTCTGGATTTACCCTGCAGAGATCTGAGGACCAGGTAACCATAGTCTTCATAAAGCCACCGGAGTTTAGAACGCCAACACAAAGAAAGCAGACAGGGGACTGACATCCAGCAGAAAAGAGGGACATCTAGCCGAACTTTTGGGTGCACTGGAACGATCCCGTTGATAAAATGTCGTTGATATAGACTAGTGATAATGTGACTGAAACACACAACCTCCTATTGTGTGATTGGGAAACACCGATGTAAAAACGGTTCAACCGTTTATGGTCTTGTTTAAAAAAATATTTATTATTTGAGTTTTTTTTTAGTTTTTTTTAGAATAGAATGCCTTTGTTGTCATTATACCCAAGTACAGTACCTGTGCAACGAGATTCAAGCAACCCCTTTACAGTGTCAACACAAAAATAAATAAAAATATAAAAATATAAAAATATAAAAATATAAAAATATAAAAATGTAAAAATATAAAAATATAGTAGTGCATAAAAAAAAGAGAGGGGGGAATGTGGAGCACAGTCCTGAGAGCAATTATATACATATATAAAGTAGTAGAGAGATAAAGGGTTTGTATACACATTATGCAGAAATATAGTTTGGTGTATCAAAAGTCCTGAGTATTAAATATTGCACAGTAATGAGATTAAATGGTTAAGTATTAATACTAAATAAATAATGACCATTAAAGCTGGATAGCATAACAAAAATTATTTGTATGGACAACTTTCTTTTTCTTACTCCTTTGGATATCCGTTAGTATTTTGAAGCCATCCCACTGTGAGTCAACAGTGGGATAGGAAACAGCTACACGTAGGCTCTAGTCCAAAGGCTGTTTTACATTTAACACTTGTGTTCCTGCTGCTGACTAATCCAGAAAGGAAATTAGTTTTACAATAAAAAGAGTCATCTGATTTGGATGAATCTGGGCAGTTCATTATGATAAAACAAATACAATTACACAAACACACAAATACTCTTTTACAGTTGCTCATTTAAATACACACAATGACAGTGCTTCTCTGTTGTGAGTATCTATTTCCAAACCAGCATCCCATGTTTGCTTAGCTCTCATTCACAGATAACAAGAGGTTGTTGTTTGCATCCTCTTGGGCATAACACAGCAGACATTTGTGAACGTTAGGCTCCAGATGAATACTGATGGCTCGGTTGCTGCAGTGTCAAAGTGCTCACACATTCCACAGCCAGCAGAGCATAATGGTGACAAATGATGTCAGCTAAAACCACCATAGACAGAGCCGCTAGCGCCACGGCTCCAAGTCCCTCAGACCCTTTACGCTGTTTGGATTTGATTGTTCCTTGTTTTTCTCATGTCAAATAAGCTTTCTCCTGAATGAGAGATCTTGCTATATTATTATCTATCATACATATATTACTGTATTTTTTTTAAGGAGACAGAATATGAAAATAATCAAGTAAGTATTAAGGTGAATAACATTAGGACTATGAGTTACCTTTAACTGTTCTTCCATATCTGATATCCTCTTTTTTAGACTCCAACTTTCCTACAAAAAAGATAATTCAATAAAAAATAATAAAAATATGAAATCAAGATAAACACTTTGAATTAAAACATGGTTATAAGTATTAGTATAATGTTGAGTTGTTACCTTTTTTTCTGTCTCAAGCATGTTGGAGCCGCAATCTCCCACTCTTCCCCTCTGCAACAATGACAGGTTATTATCAAAAGATTATAGTATAAATCATTGAAGCTGTATGATTATGGGTGCTACATTTTCTGAACAGTGAGCACAAGTGTTGTAAAAATATCCAATATGCACACAGCAACTCTAAAGCGGCTCACTGTTATTATTCTAAAATTCAGACCTGTAATCCGACAGTAATGACATTGCAGCTTCCTTGTATAATTGCTATCTTTCATGTCACATTTATCTTGCATTAGCTAATATCAAAACGAGAATATAGAATATATGGGATACATGTGTGACAACAAAAATCTGAATTGCTGAAACTTTTGGGTACTTTTTAAATTGCCTCTTCAGAAACCATTTTCTTCACTTCTGTCACACTTTGTATTAGTTCCTGTAGGTTAGCTGTGTGTATCATACCTGTGCTCTCTGCAGCTGGTCCTGAATCATGGCCAGTTCCTGTTTACTTGTTTCCAGCCTCGACTTGAGTCTCTGATTGGTAGCCAGTGCCTTTTCATACATCTACATCATAAAATGTGCACTTGTCAGCATTTCAAATGACTGTTTGATTTTTTTCACTGCACACAGACATAGAAAACAGCCACAGTTTGTGTGGTAGTTTGAACCGTTTAGTATTCAACTAATACTTTGTTTCATTGTTGAACATAACAATGACATTTTAATCATTGGTTGAATAAAATGCAGACTCTTTAAAGGCAGGAATGGTAAGGTTAAAAAGCTCCCCCTCCGACCCACACACAGACGTGCACGAGCACCGCTGTGTCGCTGCATCGGAGATGCAGGATCATGAGCGGAGAAAGGATCATGTCTCATTCAACAGTAAGCTAACACCTAATATATGTTTAAAACAAACATGACTGCTGTTAGCAATTCAGCGAAGATGCACATTGAGCCCAGGCTCGTACAGGGGAGGGGTAGAGTACCTCAATGGGGCAAGGCTTTTCATTGGCTCTTTCCAAACTGACCGCTAGCCTGTGATTGGTGGGTGTTTTCACAGGATTACAGCAGCTACAGATAACGGATCTTTTTCACTCCTTTTTCAGAGCCCATGTGTTTTTTATTGCTGTCGGGGTGTAAAGACCATTTCAAACAACATATGAAAAGTGTATACTGGAAATAGTTACCAACCCCGCCTTTAAGTGAGTTTATTAATTGTCAAGTGATTACATTTAGTTCTTTTGTTAGTATAGCACCAAAACAACTAGAAATATTATCAACATGCAAAGTGCATCCCCTGCCTTTTTATAGTCGTTGTTCGCCGTCTCTTCTTCTGCCTTTTTCCTTGCAGACAGTCTGTTCTCCCGCCGTAAGAAGTAGGACTCTGCGTGGTTTGTTGACGTGTCGTTGCAGACATCAGACGAGCTCAATCTGAAAACACAAGACAGGTATTAACCACTCAGCACTCAGCTGCTCTCAGTTACTGTCAGAGTTTAATGTCACAGAGACACTGCTTGATTCTCTCAGGCAATAACTGAAACTTCTTTTGTATGTCTTGATGGTGTGAATTAGATTTGCTTACCTTGACAGTCTCTCGTGCTAAAAGAGAGGAGAAAGGTTTTAGAACTGGCTATCTGACCAAAATGAAAAATGCAACAACCACTCTAATGTTTTTTTTTGTAAGGATAGTCCTGATTATCTTACCCAAGGTACTTGGTCCTAACTAAAACCTTACTTGGCTTAAACAAGTCATTTAACCCCATCATGACCCGTTCTCTACTTTAGTGGATGCTCGTTACTGCACAAATAATGACATCACACAGCTTGACTTCATCATTTGTTTGACAGGCTGTTTAATCGCGATGTGAGATTTATAAAGTACCATGTGGAATCAAATCCACAAACGAGGTTGTATTTTGTACAACGTTAACCATTTCCTCTGCATAATATTGTCAACATGCAGCCTCAATGCACACAGACAGGACATATTTTCATATTTCACAATCAGCAAGTACATGTATTATTGCTAGATCTAGAAAGCAAAGCACAGTGATTCTTTGAAGTGACAGAACCAGGAATTCCTCATGAAAGGCTTCTGATCTTTTTTTATATATATATATATTACAGTTTTCCAAGAAAGGATTTTATGGTCTGAAATACCAAGCCAAGTTAAAGAAGGAGAGAGGAAGTGATCCGTTAAGTAAACTGACAAGCAGAGATAACTAAACACATCCAAAAAAGGTAATAGCTCCTGGCAGTGGCTTTCACAATGTGTTCATTATTGTCTGCTGAAGTTGGAAGAGCTCCTTGGTGAGACATTTTCTAGCAGAATCTAAACAATAAAAAACTCACACCCCCTTAAAAAGATGAGAAAATGTTGCATTATACGACACACTGACACACTCTCACACTGCTAGTAAAGACACTGTTCTTCCATCTAAATTCTCTTATTTAGGGGTTATGATGATGATGGCATTGGAGCAAAATCACCCATAGATGTTCCCTTTGGTTTCCATCTGGTGACTGCGAAGGTCATAGTGTATGATTACATATGTCATTTTCACACATGCCAAACTATTCAGTGAGCCCTGCGGCCCTGAATGGAAGCATCTGCATTTAATATGTTTTCCTTTCATTTTTTGCCATCTGTACATATTTATGTAAACATATTCATGTTTATTATCCTTCACCCTTGGATTACATTACAATCTTTCAATTTGGCATTTTTGTCCAAAGCCACTTCTAAGTGCATGAAAACTTTAAAAAAGTAGATGTTATCAAATTTGGTAATGTATTGCTCTCAAACACACATCTAAAAATGTATTTAGTGCTAAAATAAAAGTGTTTAAGTTATTTTACTTTATTTTGGCGAGGCTCTAGGGATAGCAACGTTGGTCTCTCGGTCAGTCTACCACTTTGGTCCAGACTGAAATATCTCAACCATTGAATGGATTGCCATGACATTTTGTACAGACAGTCATTCATTCATGGATCCCATTGACTGTCATCCTCTGACTTTTTCTCTAGTGCCACTACAACATTTGGTTCAGACATTCATGTTCCCCTCAGAATGAGTTGTAAAAACTTTGGTGATCCACTGAGTTTTGATCTGTAGCATCATTTTGTACAATATTTTGGTTATGACCAAATATCTGCAAAACTAATGACTTTCACATGAGCTTTGTCGCAGCAAAGCCAGTTACTCAGTGTCCAAAACGAATTTCTCCTTAGGGAGACTAATAAAGATACTTTGACTTTGACAAGGTAGAAATTGTAGAAAGTGAGCTACAGTGCTACAGTCATTCCCCTGCCGCAATGACGCTGCAGAAACTCAGAAAGCGCAGAAAACGCTGACCAATCCGAGCATTAGGGGGGAAGACAGGCGCTAAAACGAAATAAAATAATGTGTTTTTTGAATATTAAAGCATTTAAACATTTTCTAATAAAACCACTAAAATACAAGTATGAACCTGAAGAGCATGGTATGGGACCTTTAAGATCTAAAACAGTACACAGCAGGGATACATCAGTGTTGCCATATCCTCTCTGAACAAGCTAAACCCATCCTCCCTGTCTTTAAACGCTCTTTCATCATATTATTCATAGGAAAAGCTTATATGACTCACTCTTTTAGTTTTTATTATATTTACTAATGGTATGCATGCATCAATCAAAACAGTTTGTATTAACTAAGAAGAGGTAGTCATCTTGCTGCAGTGAATGTTGCTGCGGACATAACTTTTTAAGACAGCACATGCCGTTCCATTTTGCATTATACTCTATTTTTGACACAGAGACTTATTCTGACAGTCACATAAACTAAAGCAACTACCAGACTAGTGAACACTGCTTAAACACTTACACGTCTAACTAAATCACAGAGACAGCAAGTGGATTTGAATAAAGAAGTAACAGGGCTTTAAGTTGCAGACACTATGTGTAAACACAGTGATATGCCTCTGCTTCAGACATTTACAAGACCTCTGGATCTTCCCCAGAATCTGATGTCAGCTCCTTAAAGACTCTCTCTGGACACTTGGATATGCTTGGTAAACAGTCATTAATGATATACAGTATGCAGACTTGGAAAAAGCTCTGGTTTAGATTAAGCAACTGCACATATAAACAGATGCTGATGAAAACATAGGCTTTTGTGTCCCTTGTATGTGAGCAACTCTGTCACTAAGCTGTCCTCCAGCCTTTCTAGGAAGTTCTTGCCTGCTGACCTATTCCCAAGTGGAAAATGTGAGCTTCCCGTAGGACTAGCAGAGAGATAAACATCCAGAAATACTGCCTCTGAGTTCCCACAAGCCAGTCCTAAGCACTTTACCCCTCCTCCTCTCTGTTCCCCGTCATCCTTTCTGTTTTTCACCCCATCCTTTCTTTCTTTCTCTCTCCCTCTCTCTTCCTGTATCTCTCTCTCTCTCTTCTCTCTCTCTCTCTCTGTCTCTGCATCAATCTTTCCCAAGTGGATTCTTAGTTAACACAAATAACACTAACTGGTCCGACCCTGTTTCCAACTTGCGAGTTTTGTTCCTCCATAATCGTTCACATCAACATGCAATTTTGTTTCTCACTTAATGTGAGTTATTATGAACCTTTAGAAGCATGTCAAAGTGTTAAAAGATTTAAAAAAAAACTTTATTATCTGGGGTGACATAGGAGTCCAAGATGCGTATCATGCAACGACAATTCAACCCTAATAGGGATAGCGGCAAATGCCCAAATAATATCTAATATCTATGACGTCACTCACCAGCAGAGACTATGTCATGGGCCTGACAAATTAATGCATTTGTTTCTTTTAATACTTATATTGCATATAATATATTTTTAAAACCATAGTTATAAATAAATAGTTATAGTTATAAATAAATAAACATTACTCTGTGATTGTAAAGCTTTTAACTAACATCTAATCCATAAAGTTGTCCTGTCACTCATCACATTATGATATAAAAAGGGACTATTTAAGTAAATATTCATGAATTAATATATTTAAATGTGTAACCTGTATCCTAATACTGCAGATTCATGATATGACTTTAGCATGGGTCTTGTATATATTTATACTCAGACGTATATCTTGTATGTGACCCCGTTTATTTCACTGTTTGGTTGATCAAACGAGCCGGATTCAACTGCTAATCTCACAGGTGCAGTGTCTGAAAATGGGGTTATCAAACAAAAACACATTCCATTCAGGCTGTATGGGGTTGCTGATTTTAAGATTTTAACACAATTCCTTGTTTTTTTCCCATTAATTCATGCTATATAGTTTGTATGTGTGCTGTGTCTGATATGTTGCTGCTGTAACACTGTCATTTCTCATTGTTGGGATTAAAACAATCTACCTACTGAACCTACACATGTCCCCCTAAACTACTTCCTTCCTGAGGTGATTTTGCAGCGGCACCATGGCTCCGTCTGGCGCTCAGCGCCGCCCAAGACTATTATGTTTGGTTTGGGGGGGGGGCTGGAAACCGGAGGGTTGTTGGTTCAAGTCCCCGTATGGACCAAAGTACGGAGTGTGGATCAGTAACTGGAGAGATGCCACTTCACCTCCTGGGCACTGCCAGGTGCTCTTGAGCAATCTCTCCATTAGTGCATGAATAGGACCTGTGTGATTTGGGGGGGGGGCAGGCCAGGCTTCATATCTTTATATCACAGACACTTTGCATTATCAGATTTTAGTAGATTCAGTGTGAACCCTCTCCCTGAGCCTAGTTTAGAGCATTGTTTCTCAATTCTTTTCAGACCACTTACCCAATAAAACATCTCAAGGACCAACTAACTGACAAAACACCCCCAAAAACAACAGGCCTCCTACTTCACCATTACATTACATTATACTATTACAATAAGCTGCCGAGTCCCTCATCGTCTCTGTTGCTGTCTTAATGAGGAAGAAATATATTGTACTTCCTGTATTTATCTGTACTCATTTAGATAAAATACATTTTGGCCTTCAGGCTGCAGAAAAACAGAAAATCATGTATTTGCATGTCTCTATTGACAAACCACTTTGTTTCCTGCAACTCTGATCTGCTGACCAAATACAGCAGAACATGTCCATATCTGTTAGATTAAACCTGTTTTTAATTTCAGCA